>JXSR01S012646.1:31671-54503 GCA_000969725.1 Ophiothrix spiculata
ATAAAAGAGGGTGTGTAGAAATTATAGATACGTGATTGATAGCGCAATTTGCAATGAATTCTATGCTATAAATTCAGTGAGGCCTATATATTATGTTAATACACTATTAATATACCATGTCAATGTTAGATCATTTTTGAGAAAGTAATTTTATGAGCAAAATCCCTAAACATAGTTGTTCTTTTTCTCAAAAAAATACTTCTAAAGACGGGTTATGGTTCCGGGGTCTGGGCCCGGCACCCCACCGGGTCCGTCCAGACTAAAGTTGAGTACCCCTTCCCAACTACTATGAAAAGCCAGTTAACCCACACAGTTGCATGGACGTACCACGCGTGCGTATAATTTGATCCCAGTGGAGGCGACGCGTATGTAAAGGTCATATGGGTCAAAGACCCAAGTTATTGCTGTCACTATGATCCGAAGACACCATAATTTTGTTTTTCTCTCACCGAATGCCAAATTTACTCACCGGATACCTGATTTTGCTTACCGAATGCCAAAAAATTATGGTGACCCCTAATTTTTGACCAACTAGTCCTCACATTTTTGTAATTTTCTCTCACCAAATGCCATAATCCGATGATCTGGCATTTCTCACTCCACCGATGCTCTCACTCCGGATGACCCCTTATTTTTTGAGCCTGTGATCTCACTGAACGTCCCAGCCTGTCGGAGCGCGGCCCTTACACCCGTATCTATTTCATATTATATACTACATAGGCCTACACTGCAAAAAAGTTGGGCAAATATCTATCCCTACCAACTGTTGGGCAAAATAAAAAAGCACCGTAGATCAGACACGTTGCCAACATTTTGTTTAGATTTTATCCCACAGATGGCTGGTGGACTTGCGTTTCTGCTCGAACATTAGGGCAGGGATGTGTGCCCAACAGTGTTATTTACCCAACGTTGGGTGGGATGTACTTCATCAACGTTGGGCGAAATCATCCCCAAATCGCCAAACTTTTTTTCAGTGTAAATAAATTTAAGAGAGTTGATTGGTCTGCACACGATCACATGATTTCAAATAGTTTGAACCACCATGAGAAAAGCCGTAAAGTTCTTTTTGAAAAAGTCTATTTACGGCTCTAACGAACTATTTACGGGTCTGAAAAGACTATTTTAGATGGCGTCATCAAAATCCGATGTGCGCAAGCGTTCCTAGCGCTAGTGGATACGTTTTGTGATTTGTGAACATGAATAATAACATTTTAAAATGGGCAAGTAAAAATTACATTATGAAATTTATTAAAGTAGTAAATAAAACAAATACATACTGAACTTTTTTAGTCAGATCTCTGGACTTGTGACTAAAATTATGCTAATTTACTTCGGGGCTGCGCCCCTCAGTAATATAGCAATTTTAGTCACTTCAGGCCAATAGTTTTAACCAGAGATCTTCAAGTCAGTATATTTGTGTAATTAATTGCCCCCCGGAAATTGGGTCTTCTACAGACCAAGTCTATGTAAAATAATAATATATATGATAAAATGATACACTGTTATACCGTTGGGCAAATAATTTACCCAACGTTGGTTCAACTATGAACAACCCAACTTCTAGGTAAATAATTACCAACATTGCGTAAAATGTTGGCTAATTACCTAACTGTTGGGTAAAAGTTTTGGCTAATTACCCAAATATTGGGTAAAAATTCACCAACAGTTGGTTAATATTATTTACCCAACAAATGGGTTGTTCATAGTTTAACCAACGCTAAAAAATTGCCCAACAGTATAACAGTGTAGGCCTAAAAAGAGACTGAATTCTTCCCACTAACTTTTTACCTACATACTTATTTACATAAATCAATAGAATATGTTTATAGTAATATGAGCTTGGAAGAGACCATGAGTTCATCATGGATCTAATAGAGAGTATCCACTTCAATCATGTGTGATCGCAAACAAAAGAGGTCATTCCCGTAGTAATCTTTATTCAATCAATGACCCTGAATCTGGCGGGTTATTTTGAAGCAGTTAATATGCTAACGTGCATGACGTTCCTGGTGCCGCTCTCCTGAATGGTCTGAATATTGTATAGCATTCCCGCAAAGATGGCCGCTAATCCAAAACACGGATAACCTCTAAGGCATGTGTCCGTCACGGACCAACCGAGGTAAACAAATAAACAAACAAACAAACAATATAACTTACAAAAAAATCTCAGTGATGAGGAATATTGGATCGAAAAAAATTGAAATTTCGGTGCTCCTAATAAGAAGAGGGATCTCACGGTAAAACATGACGTGTTCACTCCAATTTTACCCCGGTGATTTATACCACATCCCGGGGTCTCATAACAAATCCAAATAATTAAAAGAAAAGAAATAATATATTTCTTTTATAATATATCATAGTAAATATTTTTAGTCGGACAAAATATATATTTTGCAGAAAAACTCGTTTAGTGTTTATCTTGTCATGGGCGTCGCCATCTTTGTTATTGTTTTGCATTCCTAGAACGCCCTCAATCATTTCCATGTAATCTCTTTATGACGAATAGAACGTTTCAAGTGATGTTTCGTTGTATCTATTTGTGCGCGGCCTGTAGCGTTCCAAAGATAATAACGAAAAGTACGAGACTATATTAACCGGTAAACTTTCAAACCTGCTTTCAATTCATATTTCGATTGATCTCAGCTCGGAGTATTTATAAGTTTGTTCCATTTTGGGCGTGCATATGCACGTTATATAGTAATAACCTAACACGATCATAGTCATTAATTCGAATGCAATGGGTATTTCTATTGAGTGTTGGCGGATGAGGATCGGGAGTTTTTCCCAAAACATCAACCAGCTGAAGTCACTGAAGTGTAAGCTTAACTTCAAATTCAATCAAACTGACACATTGAACACGTCTGAGAAATCTGAGAAGAGATATAGTTTTCAAATTCCTTTCGTGGCAGTTGTTATTGCTGTATTGTTAGTAATTGGTGGAATTGAAACCAATCCTGGACCTGGTCCTAGACCTTGTCATAGACAGCAGCCTGCGACCATTTTGGCGACAGCTCCATCATCTTGCAGTATGCTGAATTTGAATCCAACCGTTGCAATGAACATGAAGGTGAGTATAAATATGGTTGCATTTTTTTTCTGTTCATCATGGTTCATATCATAGCCTAGACTCGAGCTAACTTTACAGGCTTAAGTTATGATAGTGCCAGGTTAGCCTCAACACAGGCCTATTATAGTTGTTGGATTTAATTCGTGAACGCGTGTTTATAGCAAGTACGCGGTGGTCCCTGACGCGAGCGTATATTTTCAAGGTTGTTTGGTTCGCGTGAACGCACAAGGCTCTGAGTACGCGTTCACGAATTAAATCCAACAATAATAAATAAGTTAATGTACTACATCTATAAATAGGCCTGAGAGAATCGAGGTGAACATTTGGCAAGGTTTTCTAAGTTCAAAGTCTTGATTTCAAGAAATTGGAAAAAGGACAAAACAATTTGACCATCAAATAGGGAGGAGAAAACATTCTTCTTTGACAAGAATGAGGTAGTCGATCATCTAAATAATTATAATCCATACGTATGTTCATAAAATTTAGAAAATTGAAATATTTTCTTGAAAGTGGATTTAAACTAAAGGTGACAAAATTTGCAACAAAATGGTGGTTCAACCAACTTTCTAAGTTTTAGTACTTTTAAAGTTAGAGCAAACAGAAGATTATGCAAAATTGCAAAAAACCGTATGATCAGGGCCAGATTTTACCATGGTAAGTCTGCAGAATTCAGCAGACTTCTTAAGTGTGTAAGTCTATGGGGAAAATTTTTCATTTCAATATTTTTCCCTTTTAAATCCTGTTACTAAATGAAATGAATACAGGGTTGTGTTTGGAAATGACTGTATATAACAACATCTACTCAACTAGAAATCATGAAAGTGACGCTCATTTAAGCTAAAATGGTATAAAATTTTGCATTGTTTTCTATGGGAAAATGAGCAGTGGCCACTTGTGATGTTACAGGTGGGCAAACACTTTTTGAAATGAAAGGCGCCATCTCTTGGCTCTTGCTGAACATGGCTACCGGCATACTTTAAAAAAGATCAACCAAAAACGGGAAAAAATCACTATCTGGGCGATTCCATTGTTGCGGACGTGACACTTTTTGGGCTTTGAGAGGCTGCCATTCAGCCCTGAAACTAAAAAGCTTGATCTAAACATTTCCTATCAATGTGCCTTGATATGTAGTTTTCACAATCAGAAGACACATCAGCTGATTAACTGTTTTCCTCTTCAAAACTTCAAAAATGTGCGTTGCGGACGTGACGTCAGAGCGGTCACGTCCGCAACGCATGTTTTAGAACTTTTTAAAGGTGAAAATATTTGAAGAGCTGAAGTGTCTTCTGATTGTGAGAACTACATACCAGGACACATTGATTGAACATATTTAGATCAAGCCTCTTGGTTTCATGGCTGAATGGCAGCTCTCAAAGTCCAAAAAGTTAGAGCGGTCACGTCCGCAACGCATGTTTTAGAACTTTTTAAAGGTGAAAATATTTGAAGAGCTGAAGTATCCAACAACGGAATCGCCCTTCTGCAAAAGCAGAAAGAATCATATTCTACAACGTGGACGTGGTAAACAAAAACATTTGCCACAGGCAAGGCCAGGCTAGCTTATAAATGGAAATTATGTTTTTGTTTACCACGTTGTTGCTCGAGAAACACAAGCCAAAAACTCCATTTGAGTATTGAGGTACACTGTGTAGCTGTAGGCTGCCTATCACCAATGATCACATAAATAATGGCCATTTGTGCATAAATTGAAAAATGGAAATTTATGGTACTTGAACAAACAGAAATGTTTTATTCCATATTATATTCATGAAAGGACCTTTTTTGAATCAGATTATTAAATGAAAATCGCACTATTCTGATCGGATAAATTAAATGTGACAATGGTTTACATGGTTACAATTTGTAAACATATCTTCAATTCAAACAGCATTTTTGAATGACCAACAACTTCGGGAAGTGTTTATAATAAGTAAATTTATTATATGGCCATGCGTCATGAACTCGCCCACTAATTAGGGTGGCGATGTTACATTTTCCTGTACCTACAGGCAAATAATGTGATGTAATTTCAAAACCACTATATGAGCTTATATTTTGGTGTCATTTAGATTTAAATGTGCTCAAATTTAGACATAATTTGAAAGTCTAATGGAACTTATGGCCCATTTTGTATACATGTGGAATGCACGTTTTCCTTTACCCGAAATATCTGGCTGTGGTATTGGTACCACAGCCAGAAGCAAGCTCTGCAATAAAACCTGCGCATTAGTGCACATACCCAATATCCCCAAAAATGATCATAGCTATCAAATACGAACTGCAACCCTCTACAAACATTACATTACAAAGGATATTTATACTAAATTTACCTATTATTTAACACTTCCCGAAGTTGTTAGTCACACAAAAATGATGTTTGAAGATATGTTTACAAATCGTAATTGAGGTAAACAAACCAACAAACCGTTTGATTTCTCTGATCCGAACAGTGCGATTTTCATAAATTTAATTCAGAAAGGTTCCTTTCATGAATATGGAATAAAACATTTCTGTTTTTTCAAGTACCATTTGTATTTTTCAATTTATGCACAAATGGCCATTATGTGATAGGCTGTACTACACAGCTTGCCTCAAGCCAAAAACAAAGTTTTTTGGCTTGTGTTTCTCGAGCAAGTTTTCCTATATATCTCACATGTATACAAAGCATTGCTGAAGAACAGCAAACACAATTTTTGGTCTATGTATACATATTCTGAAAGGAAATTTGATGAGGAATTCAAAAATGCAATATAATTTGTGTAGAGGGTTGAGCTTAAATTTTTTGGTTCAAAAATGGTTTTTTAAAATTGGAAACAACATGCTGTGTTTTTTGAAACATACCTTAAAAATACCTAATTATACTTTACCCACATTCTTTTAGCAAATCTATTCTTGCACCAAATTATGTGAGTAATAAGACGATTTTTAATAACACTTGAAAAATTTGCATCGTGGAAGTTATATAGTTCATTTTGATAAAAAAAAATGTTTCACCCTGTATATTTTCAAGGTCACCCTATATAACAAGATGCAATGAACCTTTTTAGATACACAATGTACCTTACAGCTTTAGCTTTCCAAATATACTTAAGTGAAGTTCAAGTGAAATATCCAAGTTTGAACATCAATTGGTAACATATAATGAATAATAAGGCATGTAACGCAAAAGTACACGACATATGGCCTTATCCTTTGTCATGTTTGTAGAGTGTTGCAGTTCGTACAATACATGTATGTACACGATAGATATGATAATTTTTTGGGATAGGCCTATTGGGTATGTCAGGCCTTCGTTTTTATGGCGAGCTAGAGCGATTACTCTCCTATGCTCGCCTAAACAGTCTCTTAGGAGAGCAATATTTAGCTCACCTCAAACTGCTAAAATCAGCTAATATCTAATGGTATGACCTCAAAATCACTCTTTTAACAACTCTCCTTGAACCTTTCAGCCTTCAGGAGAGTTATTTATCGCTCTTCAGCATTTTAAAAAAATGAAGCCCTGGTATGTGCACTTATGTGACAGGTTTGATTGCAAAGCTTGCTTCTGGCAGTGGTACCAAATGAAATACCACTGCCAGATATTTTGGGTGACCACGTTGAAGAATACAATTTTTATTTTACTGCAGTTGCGTGTTTCAATATTTGTGCACGCAGACAAGGTGAGATGCATCATCGGTAAGCTATCAGCAAAACCAGAATACGGTTCCCCCAATAGAGGGTTTGCACAACGCGATACGCTCCGTACACGCAGGCCGTTCTTGTCGCCATCTTGGTGGGGTAGGAGTAATTAGTGATGTTAACAAGATATCAGAATACATAGGCCTATAAGTTTATCTTGTGATTGTCTTCAATTACATTATTGCCATCATAAGTTATTATCTGGTATCATGATACTGCAAAAAGATAATGGCCCAGGAAAATGGTGTTGTGAGTACGAAGGTCTACGTCATGTGCAAACCCTCTATTTTCAGGGCTGTGAGAGTTCAGCTTTTTTAATGCCTTCTAAAGAGTCTTAAATTTGAGCTTTTTCTTTTATTTTCAGCCGGTTTGGGGCATTTTGTCACTATTTTTAGCTTTTTTCAGCTCTTTTTATCACATGACTCTCACATCCCTGATTTTGTCTCCATGCCGGAATAAAAATGGCGACGTGCCTTGTATCTCCCCTGTGCACATGAAAAAATCACCAATTTTGCTATAAAGGGCGATCCAGAGCAAAATTTCATAGGCCATAAATCTCAAAAACCGTTTGGAGTATACTTTTTTACAGTGGTACAATATTTTCACAAAGTTTCATGAAAATTGAGGGGGTCACCTGGGGACCATCTGATACGGAATAATCCTAATACGGTATTGGTTTTAGTAGAATGATATCAGATACATGTATGTATGTGCCCAACTTGTAAGAAAATCAGTGCTGTTTCCATGCAGTGTTTTTGATCATGAACTATGTAGATCAGGTAAGGTTTGTCAGACAAAGCTTTCCATAATCTTTATGGATTAGAAGTTTTGTGTTAGGGACTGACCTACATGTAGATCCCGTCCGCTGATTTTCTGACTACCGGTATATATTTTTTCACATGTATCGATAGCACATGATACTAACATATCCTACCAGTAGTTTCCGATGAATTTGTGTAACACTCACTAACAGAGGGGGAAAATGAAATTGCAGACCAATTCAACCAATTTTTGTCGCCGGCGACAAAAATACAGCTCAGTAAATAATTTTATTTTTCTCCTAGCTGTTACACAAATTCAGCGGAAACTACTGGTAGGATATGTTGGTATAATCACGTTTCACGGCAAGTCCAAGTTATTGTATCCTTTGACACTTAATTTTTTTATCTTTATCAAAAGAGAATGAAATGCATGTCATTTTGAAGGTAAAAGTCCAAATTTTATCATTTTCAACATTTTGTTTGAAAATAACGACAAATGTTGAAATGCGGCACGGTTCATTTGCATAATTTGATTAACGACCGTGACGTACGGACATCAGTATTTTAAATTTGTAGGTAAAGACTTCAAATGGTACATTTCTTTTATCAGTGTGTGGCGACATAAAGCCCTTATCTTAAGAAAATTATCACCAGAAAATTTGAGTCCGTAAATTAATTAAATATGCTAATTAGGCATCATCCAAAGATAAAATGTCCGTACGTCACAAATTGAACTCTATTTTTTAAATCTTTTGGTTGATAAAGAATATTTTTTACAAGATTTATTAGATGGCAAGATTCAACTAATGTCAATGTTCAGCTGAACAAAGAATTAAAATATCAAAATATATTTTCCTATTAATTCTATTATCAATTAAATGAATGTGACGTACAGGACATTTTGTGACGTACGGACAAAATAAGCTATGGGAATACATGTATACATGTGAGATCAAACTGGTGGCACTGGATTGACTTGAAGTTTGGTTTGACAGTAAAAGGTATTCAGGAGACAAGAATAAACATTCAAGACATCTTGCCATTAAATTAAAGAGTTAATATGACGTGAGTTGGCAATGTATACATTGTAGGCCTATCTAAGCTACGGGGGCTCCTTTACTAATAAAAAGGTAAATTCACTTTCCGAATACAATCACTTTTAAACATTAGGCCTAAAGGACCTACTAAAGAACATCATTGACAGTACTACTTAATCAAGTAATTTGAACTCTTCAAACCAAACTATTCAGTTGTTATCTGTTATAGTAAACAATTTTGGGCGATTCCGTACGTCACATTAATGATAATTTAGTATAAAATTTCGTTAGTGCAAATGAAGATCATAAACAGGCATCATTAAGTATTTGAAAAAGCAAAATAAACTTGAACACACTGTTTTCTTATCTGAGCTAGACCAGATTGTGTGTCCTCTGAAATGTCCGTACGTCACATTTCCTTGGGCCCGCTGGATATAAAATGCCCCTGTCAGCAAGTAAACAAAAAGGTTTTCAAACTGAACCATATTCCCATTCACCTTTTAGCAAAACATGTTAATTCTAATGAGAGAAAAATGTTTTAAAGAATTGATTTGCCTACTTGGACAAAATGTCCGTACGTCACATGTCTGTACGTCACACTCTCTGTTAAATTACTAAATGTGATACATAATAATCACAAATAATTTTTAAAAAACATTTTGTCATAGAAAACTTAGATAAATGTAGTACATATTTAGCCTACTAAGATGTTAACTCTTCATTTACATTCAGAGACTTTTGAAAGTAAATAACAGGTTAAAAAAGCCAAATATTGTGCAATCCGTACATCACGCTCGTATTAATTAGTATAAATCTTCGTTAGTGCAGGTGAAAATTATTGTTGTTTCTGTACAATTAAGGGCTACCATCAGGTGTTTGAAAAACCAAAATAAACTTGAACAAACAATTTTTTTTTGCTATAGCTAGAATAGATTTTGTCTTCTGAAATGTCCGTACGTCAAAATGATCGTAATCATATTGGACGGAATTTGATGAGAACGGCTCTCACTTTTTATAAAGGAGGTCAACAGTTATAATCTTTTCACATACACCTACTGTACCCTCCAACAAAGAAATCACGTAAATATTTCTAAAAGTTACTCATGCTATTATTTATCGTAACAAAACCGACCATGTCGGACGGAATCGATACAACTGGCATTCTCTACGGATTTTGCAAAAATTGCAATTCTATTGAAATTAAAATTAAAGGTGATTTGGGAGCATTATTATTTGAAAGAGAACATAGAAGTAATTACTAAATTTTGAAATGAAATTTGGTTTGAAAATTTATATCTCATCGAAAGACGCCCTCTCGAAATGCTAGTACCATGTCGGACGGAATCCAGCAAGCATGTCGGACGGAAGGAAATGTTGACAGTTATACTTACATAATTGATAGGTTATGATGGATTTATACAGACCACATTGTCAACAATAAAGATATTCTTTGTTTTATTAACTTATTGCAGTCTTCAAACCATGTCGGACGGAATTTCCCCCAAAATAATTCGCAAAGTAAAATTTCAGAAGTTTACGAAAAAAGTTTCAAAACTTTTCAAAACTGTTAAATATTGTTTTAACAAAAAACAGCATACCTAAATTGCTTTCATTAGGAACAAATTTAACTGAGAAAATACCTATGCATTTCCGCCCAACATGGTTTAGTTTTTGGATGGTCGGACAAAAACGCCATTACGCCAATATGAAAATACACACAAAGTCATTATCAAAATTTAAATCACACAAAGTCATTATATTTTCTGAAACTTGTGATACATGTACATGTATATTCATCTTCAACTTTAGAAGAAATTGAAAGGACTTGAAATTTTCACCTTGGGAGTGACACATTTTGAAACACAGCCTTGTACAAATTTAGGATTTAGAAAATACTTGATAGTCACACCACCATCACATTTAGATGTATGTAAAATTTTGCAAATTAATTTGCTGTCAATTTGAGCGATTTCTGTGTACATTTCTGTATTTTTTTGGATTTTAGTTTTTTTGACTACACTTTTAAGCATTATTTTTAGCATTTCCATAAGTTTTTAATTCTAAGTGGAATCTAGGCTAGTCCCTTTAAATAACTGATTATTGCAGAATAACAAGCAAAGTATTAAAAACAGTTGAACAGATCATTCTTTGATCGTGTGTACACACGTCACATTGCCTCAATTTTTTGAACTAGTGGAAGACTAGTTTGATGAACATAAAGATAGAAGTATCTCATGAGTCACAATGGAATGGCTATGGTTCCCATGCTGATGAAATGTGAAAAAGAAATTACTATTTGATTTTTGATTTTGCAGAATCTGGCTATGGTAGATCTTCCGATGCAGAAAATTGGAACTGCAGTTACTGTACAAAATGTACATGTAGAGGAATCGGACGATACATCTATTCAGCTTAGGTATTCGGCAAGTGAATCGTCAGAGGGTATGTATAATACAAGAGATTCCATTGTTGCGGACGTGACATTCAGAGACTTTGAGATGCAGCCATACTTTTTAATATATTGTACACTATCTACACTCCAAAATTTACAAGCTACTTATTCATTGCAAAAAATAAGCAAACACAGCTACAGAATCAATGTTATGCCAACTTGATTCCTTCTTTTACTAAATTGTCACGTCCGCAACAGCCCAAATGTCACGTACTAATTGTCACGTCCGCAACAGCCCAAATCCAGACTGGACAGTCCTCTCCCATTTATGCAAACTCTTCACTGGCTACCAATCACAAAACGGATTCAATTTAAAATATGTCTTTATGTGTACAAGTGTTTAAATAACTCTGGTCCTGAATATCTGGCTGATCTGCTTGCTCACAGAACATTACCCCTTGGTCCGGTTACAATCATATTTGTATTAATATTGTATTTGTTTTTTGTTTTGATTGATATTTCCTTGTATGCCATGTTTTCTGCGCCTTGATCAGGTTTCTGGATATTGCGCATTATAAGAAATTTTTGTATGTATGTATGTATGTATGTACATGTATATGGGCATTTCCACAGTAACACGCGTTACATTTTAGCGGCTCCACTTTTATTTGCGATCCTCTGGTTGTAATATTAATTTGAAGTTTTAATCCATCTTTTGTCTTTTAATACCTAATACCCAAGGCTTGATCCCTGTGTTCATACAAAGGGGAAAGATTAACTCGTGTGGATTAGGTAGTGCTTCAAACTTCGGTAACACGCGTTTCGCTCGGTGGACAAGCAAGAAAAATTGTAAACTTCATCTTGACTCTGTTCTCAAACTAACAAGTTTGCAACAAATTTATTTCTACTGTAATCAAGTAATGTCCCAAGGTTTAATTTACAAGAACATCAACAATCATGCAAGTTAAATTTTTTTAGTAAATGGTACGTGTCGGTAACACGCGTTACAGTAACACTCGTTACAATTTGTCCGGCCAAAAAATATCACCATAATTTACCTAGTTTGTAAACATCAATGATACAGTACTAAGTTAAAAAGTAACAATACATTGATATTATCAACTAAGGCCATATTAAAAAAACCTTTTGTCTCAAAGCTCCCGCGCGCGTTAGTTTTATCGTGCGCGTTAGTGTCCCTAAAAATCCAAAAAACGAATTTTATTTCACCTTTTAATTTTTTTTTCAAAAAAAACATGAAAAGCAACTTGCAATCCAAGGCAAAATGTTTCGTTTTGAAGTTGTTTTTGTCTCTAAATTATGTACATTGTGCAATCACATTTATTGTTGAATTAACATCGTCACAATTCTGTTTCTTTGTTTTGTTTCAATATCTTGACACATTCTACCATAAAGGAGTCGTCAATATGACTTTTAGAATCAATAAAAGAAAAAAAAAAAAATCGCATTCCGCATTAGGTTTTGGGGAGTTGGAGAGCTTTGAGACAGATGTTTTTTTTAATATGGCCTAACAGTATCATTTCAGATCATTTCATTAGAACAAAACAGTAAAGGCATTCATTGGTAACACACGTTACATTTTGGCCTATCATCCACCTCTATTTTCCATCCCCTGGTTTTAATATTTAGTTGAATCTATATGTGTCCATCTTTTTGTCTTTAATACCCACAACCTAAGGGTTGATCCCCATGTTAACACAAAGGCAAAAAATCAACTCGTTTGAATGAGGTAGTGTTGCGCACTCCGGTAACACGCGTTTCGCTCAATGGATATAAGCAAAAAAAATGTTAACTTCATCTCAAATTTGTCCTCAAACTAACAAGTTTGCAAAAAAATCTATTTTTATTGTAATCAATTATTGTTTTTATATCAAATTGAGGTAGATTTTAGTCAGACTAGAGTCAACTGACTTTCAACTTTTCTCTGAAGCTGGGTTTAATAAGGGCTACAATATATGGGTTTTATAATGAACCCGAGGTATTATGGTATAAAAACATGAGGCTGCCTTTTAATAAAGAGTTATAAATATAATGCAGTAATATACTGCCCTGGTATTACATTGCAACATTGAAAGCTGATTTTTGCTAAACAAGTCAATAGGCCAAGGAATAGTGAATTTACATCAAATTAAGTTCGAGAACCCACGAAAAAACCACCTTTTTAGCATACCCACCTAATGAAATGCCACCATATATGTTTTGAAAATAGGCAAGTTCTTTACTCTTTTTACAACCAATTGCTAAAACAATTAAAAACACTATTTTCCTCATGTAAAGTGCACTGTAGGAAAAACATTTTTTTTATAGTAAGCAATATTCAAACAGCTTAACATTTTTTTCCAGGTACCGTACTTGCATGCATTTGGAATATTTTTAAGATGAATATTCAGTCATTCAAGTAATTTCATTTTTTGTGTGATCTGTCCACCTTTTCATGCAAATGCCCATATGCATCATAAAACAGAGGATTATATAAAATTTTTGAATTAATCTAACACGTAAACTCCTTCATGTCTAAAAAAAACTTTCTAAACTTTTTTGTTGCTATAAAATGGTGATGTTTGGGATTAATGAGAGTAAAAGCTTGTGCTCCTGAATATTTTGACACCTTTTTCAAAGAAATTGGTTAAAATTTGAGGGGGTGCCGGCCAAAAAACGATTCTGTGTAACCTATTTCAAAGATTTACTGAACTAAAATTAGTTCTCTTACTTGTTCAGATAATTAATTTCATATTGCTGTAATTTGTCTGTTTCAGAAAGTGGCCAGGGTTACATGACTGATGTTATGGGTTTCAATAAATGTAGTGATGATAACAAGGATCTAAGTATTGGATGTATGACTGATCATGAGTTTCATGAAGCTTCAAGACAAGGTAAATTTGTATTTGTATACATGTACTAAACATGTACGGGTCCAAATAGAATGGCGGTGTGAAATTTCATAATTTATCAAAATGAAATTGAAGTTTTTAAAAAGGAAAATATCTTTTTTTGTCTCATTTTTAAGAGCCATGTTCTTCTATTAAAATTTGACAGCAAATGCGATTTCTTTGTTGATTATAAAAATAGATGAATTCATCAGGTGCGTTATTACAAAATGGGTGAATTATTTTTAAATTTGAAAACAGAACCAAAATTAAAGGAGTTAACACTGAGCTGACAGTTTTGTCATGGGCGACAAATTTCTTCTGAGTGATCCACCCTCCTACTTTGACTATCGCGGACCATGCCCTTCATTACAACCCATGTGATTGATTGGGACAATTCCAAAGTTGTATGGAAACTGATGGTCGCATGTCATAAAGGTGGGCACATAAAAAAGGTGGCGGTGTTACATTTTTCAGAAGGCGCCATGAATAAAATACTCTAACTCCCAAACCCTTTGACCTATTAAGCTGGTTCATACCTCATTTTAAAGCTAAAACATGAAGCTATAATTGGGTCAAGTTTTATTAAAATACAAATTTATTGAAATAAAAAATTACAGCACTTTATATTTGGAAAATCAGGAGTGGCGGAGTAGGAGGTGTGGCACAGTGTATTAGTATAGGAAAATTGACATTTTCGACGAGTTGACTCAAATAAGTTGCTGTATCATTGCAGTCCCTTGTCATTCTGGTGGTATTGCATCAATTTTCAATCTCAATTTTTGGCATCACCAATAACTCAAAACATATGAAACCTATATATCAATGGAAAGCCTATGAGATAAGGTTTTTGAAAAATATAATTTTATCGCAATGGTTGCTATGGTAACCAAGCAAGGCTTCTGATTGGCTAAAACTTTGAACAATCATAACTAAAACATAAAACATTCAATTATTTTGATTTTTGGTATATGATATGTTCAGCAGGGAACCAGATTTTGTTTATTGCCTTTGTATATTATTGTTTTGTAAAGCGCTGTGATTTCCGTTAGAGCGCTATATAAATGCTCCTTTATTATTATTATTATATTATATGTTGCCGGATTTTGAAAATGTTGTTTCGCGGTTGCCATGGTAACCAAAAACCGTCCAATCAGCACACTTTTACGTATAATTTAAATTTGCAAAATAAAATCAAAATTTTGAAAACATGGTTCCCTAGATATGACTCTTAACAGTATGCATGCCAAAATGTATTGAAATTAAACAAACCGTTTTTAAGTTATCGTCGTTTGAATAATGCAAGTTTGCGTAATTCTTAATTTTGAGATATGGGCCTTTAAAGTTGAGGATATTTAGAGGGCGCTTTTAAGAAGAAATTTGAACTCAATGTAAATCTATGCCATTGAAAAGGGGTCAATAAACTTTAACATCCTGTACTTTTCTCAAAATATTCAGAAAATGAAGGGGAGGGGATCTCCTAAGCTGTCTGAAACATCACCATTTTATAACCCACTACCACCAGTTAACAATTCATTGATTTTTTTTTTTTTGTATTAATATGTCTTTTTTTTAAATTTCAGATGCTAATGCTAAAGGATACATGACTGAAAATGACCTTAACTCAGGAGGTATGTTTTTGTATACATCCACTTCATCAACCTGCACATGGTGAACAGTTTTTCAAGATAGCTATCTCTTTTAATACCGTAAAAAAGTGGCTGTGGTCAAGCAAGTTTGGGCAAGTTTTTTGTAACTTGTATAGGGTTGCATGTCATGAGGTGGGTACCCAAACAGGTGCCGGTGTTACATTTTTCGGATGGCCATTCACAAAATTTACATAGTAAAGTATAGTATTTAACATCACAAATTTCTCTCTATAGTTCTCAAAATATCTCCCGCCATTACCTTCGTTCATTGGAAGATGCTACAAAGCTGCATATTCCCAAAACATATCGTTCTTTATCTGATTGGGGCTTTTTCTGTAATAGGCCCAAGATTATGGAATTTCTCAAATCATTTGTAAATTTCTGAATTGACCTGACCTGTCATGTGCAATCAGACAGCAGTGGTTATATTTCTATGAGAAACAAATATGTCTCATTCAAAATAGGTTTTTTTTTCTACAGGTACATATGTGTTAAATGTTCCCCATTCTCTCTCCAACCAATAAGCTTCAGTTTCCAGGAACATCATTTTAGTGTGTGATTCAAAGTTCAGTGTTGTTTTCTAGCTTCAGCCATTTCTGTGTGGGTTTCCATGACAAAGTGAACAAATCTGAACTTAGAAAATGAGCTGAAGGGCAATATCTTGTAAACTACAAACAAATTTAAATGTTAAAAAGTGCCCCATCTCTGAAACCAAATGATCTATGATGATGCATTTTTGATCAAAATGTAGAATTTTAAAGCACAAAATATGTATAGACAGATATAGACTGGCCTAGCAGAGTAATTCTCTCAGGTTTAATCATTGTTACAGAAAGATTGTCATGGGCTCATGAAGATACATGTAAAACTTGTAATGGCAAACTTTTGAAAGGGACCTTAGCCACAAGTTTTTATAGTTTCTGCTGTGTTAAAAATGTTTTTTGTTTGTTTGTCTCAGGTGAAGAAAATACACAAGGATACATGACTGATATTATACCTGAACCAGGTAAGCTTTTATTTAAGGGGTGTAAGCACCTTACTCAATGTTACATTTTTGCAAGTTTATTTTGTACCGTAACTTTTAAACAAAGCGCTTTAAAAAGTTAATAATTTAAACTTATTTGCAGGAAGGAATTTTCTCAATGAACATGATGGTGATGTTGATTTTTGACCAAAAATCACGAAAAACATAGCTTTTAAAAACCCAATTTTAGCGCATTTCCTTTTTTTTAGGTTTTTGAGAGATTTTCAGTTTTTCATTTTTTTTCCCTACTACCCGGTACTGGAAAAAAAGTTAAATAAACGGCCATGAAGCGGTTGCAAAAAAAACAAAAACAATAGTGGCCAAAAAATACAATACAGGCCTTTATCTTTAAGGCGAGCTAGAGTGATTGCTCTTCTCTGCATGCCTAAATGGCCTCTTAGGACAGCAATATTTAGCTCACCTCAAACTACCAAAACCAGTTAATATCTAATGGTGTGACCTCAAATCACTCTCCTGACAACTCTCCTTGAACCTTTTAGGAGAGTAATTTATAGCTCTTCAGAATTTTTCAAAAATGAAAGCCTGCAATAAAAGAAATAAAAAATAGGGGATTTCCGCATCCGCGTAGCCCTTTTTTACTAAAAACAAAACAAAAGCATAGCGCTTAGGGTTTTGACCTTACGTAAGCTGAGTTTTTTTTGTCTTATCCAAATTTATCAGGTCTATGCATAGAGAATATTTCAACTGCCATATTTCCCAATCCATTGATTTTGTATTTAGCCAAATAGAAGTATTCCACTCTTTTGTTCTCTGAAGCCAAATGACATATGATGACAGATTTTTGAAGCATTTTGACACACAATTTGTTTGAACTGCCTTAACTGGTGTGTAAATTTCGTTTTCAAGTTTTTGCACTACACATGCAAAATCTTTAAGGGACCCCCGGTCACTTATAGACCAAAAAATAATTTATTGGACAGTTATTATAGGCCTAAACAAAAATCCAGAGTACACGAACCACTGTTGTGAATGCAACCCCTACCATGGATTTTTGTTTATTGTTTAAATTGCCCAACAAATGTTTATTATGTCTATAAAGTGTTATAGTTTAACTGCTGCTATTATTATTTGTCTTAGGTGAAGGAAATACACAAGGATACATGACTGATATCATTCCTGAACCAGAAGGTAAGCTTTTAAATTTTAAATCTTATAAAAAAATAGGATTGGGTCACGCTTTTTTCCTTCACTGGCTGCTCACTGGACAAGCGTATTCAGTTTAAAATTCTTTTGCACACAGATTTCTCAATGATCACACCGATCTATTTTAAGGATTTCATTGCCATAGTGGTCCACCAAGGGTAGACCTTAATTCGGCTATGGATACCACACGACTTGTCATTGCAAAAAGTAACAAAAGTGCAGGGGACAGGTCGTTTGGTGTCTATGGACCAACTCTCTGGAATCAGATTGCTTCAGCTAAAAAGATCTGCTTCCTCAGTTTCAAGTTTTAAAAAGGGCTTACATGTTCTAATCATGCATTCTGTTTCTGTTGTATTTTGTTTATATTTTCCTGCATTTATATTCCTTTGTTATGCGCAATGATCATCTTTGTTGGAATTGCGCATTACAAGCTCCGGTATTATTATTATTATATTAATTATTATAAAAACACTAGAAGTAGATTCTTGTTGTTTGATTGGTGAATTATGTATATCGAGTGATTGTTCATTCAATCAATTTAGTGATGATGGCATAAATTCTGTAGTTTTATTCCATACAATATTTCTATTTTTTGTTCTCTGATTAATTTCATGACCCCATTGCGGAACATGTAGCACTTGTTATGTTATGACTATAATATGAACCATGCAGTGGGTACGAGGCTATAATCTGTTTGCCTCAGAAAGTTTGCGTCAGTGCTACGCCTTGTTGAATATTAACACATCAGATTTCAAATCATGTTCAAATATTCGTACCAGGGCCATTCCACAGCAAGTGGTCCTGAACCCAGAAAAATCAAATTGGCACATGAATGCTCAAATATATGACTTTTTCTCAAAATAAGTTACCATAAAATAATATTTATTAAAACACCAATTTCACAAAATCATTGTCGTAACTAAAAATGTGTGTTCCAGAGTATTACAGTCTGAAGGGAGGGGGAAATCACATGAATTCCTGGCAAACATTTTAAGTATCACATCTGGAATAATATTAATACTTTTAAGAACAGATTATTTATACTTCTAATTATTAACATTTATTTACTTTTATTGAAATTATATCAAATTTAACACGAAAATTGTAATTTTTTGATAAATCATCATCAGAAAAACGTTTACGCAAAACAATCAAAAAGTTTTCCCTCTCAGAAATTTCTTGCATTGAATTTAATAATGCCTACATTTCTAAAGCTGGTGTATGTTGCCAAATATTATTGTGAAAAATTAATTAGAGCATTCAAGTAATATCTTCATAAGATAGCAACACTTCAAAAATGCATAAGTTACACATCTTGTAACATCATTGTTATTAACAAGATTGATTATGAATTGAAATGAAATGGTGAGGAGCTTTCTAAAACTTGGTATCTGAAAGAATAAGAATCAACATGTAATCACCCACCTAGGACTCTCAAATATGACCAAATTGGAATACATGTAAAATCTATACCTTAAAAGGCATGGATTTTCTCAAAGTGTTTATGGTTTGGGGGTAATGGTTTGTTGTGATTGAAGTACCGGGTAGTACTAGTTTTAAACATGAAATATTGGCTTGCAGAAGACTAGATTTGAGAAACATTATTAAAGAATATGTTTATTTTTGCAAGAACAAACATCATTGGGGGAAAGGTAAAATTTAATTCAAGACATTTATTCAAGGCATAAGTTGATGCTTTAGATTTTTCCCGCAATGGCAATGAAAACAAAAACAAAAATTGAAGGCAGTCAATGCCATGTCTATTTAAGGGCAGGTCCAAGCTAATGCGTGCATTACATATGGGACAAATCAGAGAATTCAAGACCCTGTATAACTCCTACAGATTAAACTCCTGGAATTTCTTTTTGTGACGTATAGTTGGGCAATGATTAAGTACATAATGTATGGAAAGATAAACTTAAAATGCAGATTTACTAATGAGATATTTTCGATAACGTTGTGCATTACGTATGGGACTGGAAAAGACGTCCGTCCCATTATAGGTAACACAATTTTGGATGGTTGAACTTGAAGAAAGTTTTATTTTCTTTAAAAATAACCTCACAGGTTTAGACCACATGGAAGTACCCATCTTTTAATGTAAAATCATTTTAATAAGTTGTCAGTATTTTGAGTAATATCAAATTATTAATGTCCCATACGTAACATGTCCCATATGTAATAACTGTAAACTTCTTTACGGTTCCCGGATACGCATGAGTGAATTCAAACCATTTTCACAACTAAGAATGCTCTCCCTAAAATAAATTTTTTTGTACAACAAACAGAACATATTAGTTCTGTCCTGAGATTCTTATTATTGAGAAAGTAACTCAATGTCTACCCTTTTTATTTTGCCTAAAATTTAGTCATAATGAGAACTGAGCACTTCACAAGATTGTTAAATTTCTGTAAAAAGGGTAGATAATCCCATGTTGTGTGACATAACTTACGCAACGCACCAACATTGAGCTGATAGTTTTAAACTTAGGCTGGGAGAGTTTAATCTTGTTTCTTAATTTAGAGAGTATGGTAATGTCTACCACAATAGGATATAAACTTCATTTGCAATTTATGAAGAAGAGCAACTCATCTTGTATGTCATTAATTTTGTCTGAAATGAACTTACGTAACATGGAATGGCCCACCATTGCACTTCATGAACATTCATTATTTGTATTATATATGTTTCCCTGAGGTCAGCTTAAATGCAGCTATCAATTACAAGCCCATCTACTAGGGACACAAGCACTGCATAGACAATACCTGGGACTGTTACCTTTGGATTACCAAGTAATGCCCTGCTAGCTGGGACCGTAATGCCCTGCTAGCTGGGACCATTCTATGCTGGGACTACAATACAGTCACCCGGCTACCTGGCCTACATACCAAAATGTAGCCAGGACTATTACCTTGTTGTAAATAGTTGATTCCACATCGAGAGAATAAGCAGGGAATGATTAAATATGATATGAATTGTTGAATTTGTGGCTGACAGAGCTAGTCCCCTGCTGTGCCTGAGTCCATGGTATACCAGGACTTGCAAAATTTGTATTATCCACTCAAATTTATCAGGTCTGTGCATCTAAAGAATATTTCAACTGTCATTTGCACAGTTTTATTTCCCATTCTATTGATTTATTAAATTAAGTATTCCTCTCTTGTTTTCTGACACCACATGACCTATGATGGCAGACAGTGAGACCTTTTGATCAAAATGATTCATTTTGTACTTAAGATGGTTCTGGTAAATGTAATTTTTTTTTGTATTTTTATGCTTTTTGGGCAACACTCTAAATGCCTGTGGAAGGGACACCCTGTCACTTTAAAAGCGTTAGCTCTTCTGTTTTATTTAAAAATTTATTTTTTGTTTGTTTGTCTCAGATGAAGAAAATACACAAGGATACATGACTGATATTATTCCTGAACCAGAAGGTAAGCTTTTATTTGCAAATTTTAATTTTTTCTAACAAAATCTGATTTGGTAGCGTAAGAATATGTTTTTGCGTACCTTTCAATCGACTTTAGTATACAAACTTGTTATTTAATTAAAG
The DNA here is from genome assembly GCA_000969725.1 of Ophiothrix spiculata. Classification (NCBI taxonomy): domain Eukaryota; kingdom Metazoa; phylum Echinodermata; class Ophiuroidea; order Amphilepidida; family Ophiotrichidae; genus Ophiothrix; species Ophiothrix spiculata. The sequence goes on from JXSR01S012646.1 coordinate 52,880, forward strand.
CAATATTCAAATATCTTGTTCAGAACTCCACCTCTGGGTGTTGAATGAATTTAAAGTATCATATTAAAGCTCAAGATATGTTTTTAACACTGCTAAAAACTGTGGTTTGTCACAATATTTAAATTAGTGCATCTAGTTAGATTTGTATCACCGAGGGCAGACGTTTATTAGTTATAGATGCATAGAGAACATTTCAATTGTCAGTTGCATTATTGTATCCCCATGTTAATTTAGTGTTAAAGCCAAGTTAAGTATTCATCTCTTTTGTTTTTAAAATACAGTTGCAGGAGGATACATGACTGATGTCAGTGGAGCTCTAGAAGGTATGCTTGATGGAAAAATAAAAATCAAACAATACGCTTTTGTTTCATTGGGCCTACAAAATATTAGATTGGCTTAACCCAAAAGACATTATTTTTGGTGTAGACCTTTTTTTTTAAATTTTAATCTTTTCAAGTGTACCGGTATATGATTTATAGTAAAGTTAAACACGGCAACAGTTTTTACCTTCAGGCTAAAAAGTCAAAATCATCATTGGGGAGAACCTGAGCAATCAAGGTTTACCCTTGGTAGATCAGGGGTCGATTTCACTAACGTTAAAATGCATCGTTAACCCATCGTAAGACCCAAACCCATCGTTAGCTAAAACAACCTCTTGATCACACGCAACGTTAACAAAGGGTTCAATTTTTCTAATGCATATTTCATATATCTTACGATGCGGTGAACACTTACGAAGGGTTTTCACATCTTTTTGAAGTCTAGTTTTAGTTACGAGCTGAACCCTTCGTTAGCTACGATGTATCGTAATGTTAGTGAAATCGACCCCAGGTATGATTATCTTCAGGTTTTTGCCTCTGGATTTTCACTGTACACATGTATTGGGAAATCACGTTTTCAGGCAAATTCAGACAAAATTACAAAAAGCCATAACCATCCCTGTAGATGTCTTTTAACACGATGAGATATTGTGATATAGATGTTGGTTTCATGACACTATGGTCCGGGATTAAAAACATCACAAATTAAAAGAATCCTTTAAAGAGGAAAGTGGGGTCCTAATAATTAAACGACTTGCTCAATTTTAGCTTTTTAGGATTTTTGCCAAAAAAAAGTGGTGCAGCAGTCAGCATTATATGAATTAAATGCCAATGAGATCCAAATCTTGATGATGTTCATTTAATCAACTGCCCCTTATGGTTCCATGCCACTGTACTACAAAACATTGTAAATAAATTTAAGAAAAAGTATTACAATCTATTTGCCTTACCAAGTTGGAATGAGGTCTTGTATTGTTTTAAAATTGTGTTAGAATCTTTTTTGTTTTCTTTATTTTTCAGGCTTGTGTGATGTCTACAATTGTGGACATAATGCTGCCATAGCATGTCCATATATGAATTGTTCAGGATATCTATGTCAGGAACATTTTGAGACCGACTCCCCTTGTGTAGAACACAGTGCAATGAAAGGTAAATTATATCAATTGACCCGCAATTCCATTAAACTTCTTAGTTCACTTGACCGTGTGAAACAATTACGTCTCAACCACGTTTTTAACATCTTTAATAGAATTGGAGCACCGTACCTCACCCAACATTTCAAAAGGGCTGCAACTTCACACTCC
>JXSR01S012646.1:55401-73591 GCA_000969725.1 Ophiothrix spiculata
TATGTGATTCTACAAATTTTTCCGCACCAGTACATACCAAAAAATCGGTTTGAGGATTTTATTCTACCTCAAGTTTCCCTACGCTCTAACTAAAAATTCATTGACTTAATTTGAGCTCCATGGCTGATGATAAGAGCTGATGATATCATTACGTGGGCTGGTTTATGAAGTAAAACTGTAAAACTATGGTGCAAATACACATTTATTAAACTATATTCAAATGCATTTTTTATTATTTTATTATTTGATGTTTAATTATATAACTATTACTCATACTGCAGAGTCCAGTTTTACAAAAAGAAGTGTCCATTTTTCTGAGCCATACTTGTCCTCAAGTGAGTCGGAACTGTCAGATGACCATTCAGAAAACTACGTTGACACAGCAAAACATGATTCAGAACCAACACACGAAGTATCAAGTAAACGTAAGCATATTAAACAAATAATAGAGGCCCTGCATGTGACGTATCATACCGTAAATATGGCAGATTGTTTACATGCATTCAACGGAAGTGTTACCATTACCAACCACTTCAGATCATATTCCACCTATCAAAATACATCATTATAATAGGTTAATTACAATATCTTGTTGAATAGACTACGATCCGCCATGTTTACGGGGAAGATCATCAGTTCACAGAGATGCCACTTTTCTGGATTTTTCCTGATTTCAGGATTTTTTTACTCAAAATTTAAGCATTTTTATTTATTTTCAGGGCTTTTTTTCAGCTTTTTTGCCAAGGATTTTTTACTGATACTAAGTGGCATCTCTGGTTCAAATCCTTTGTTTCGCACCAATCAATAAAAGGCCTCTGTAACATCAACTGCTTATTGTTTCATATAAATCCAGGATTTAAATCTGTGATCAACAACGTCAAGTATCTAGGGAACATGCTCTGGAAATATCACTGTTTTGTTCTCTTTTCGGCACTTGGCTTGAATTTGTCAAACTTTATATTTTACCCTTGCCCATGCAAACCAAAAGGGCTAAATCTATTTTTAAAGGTGTAGGTTCCCATCTTAGCATGTGTGTAATTTAGTTTAAACTGATTGACCTTGACCTCTGGAATGCATATTCTGGAATTTGAACCTCAGCTAGCTTCTTGTTTTCTCTTGAGAGGCAAAAGAAAGTATGCAACCCTGGGGATGAGGCTGTTATGAAAATACAAAAGAAATAGAAAAAAGGTATACCTATAATTTTACATTTTATGCTATATCTCCGAAAGTATAAAGAATGTGGAGGTGAAATTTTGGATTTAAAATCAGAAAAAATGGGCTTTGATATGGTATCAAAAAATATACTACTTCCGGTTGAGCCCAGGGGGATGAGAATGTGATCGGAACCTACACCTTTAAGTTACTGTTTATGAGCCTATTGCTTACTTTTGTTGATGGTGTTTCCTCTATTTTCATTTGTAATTCATCCAAGGAAGTTATAAAGAGGAACAGGTTTTCTCCGCCATTTTGAATTCATCGCTGTGTAAATCCTATGGGACGGCAGCCATATTGGATTGTCGCTCAATGGATTAGCGGGAAAATTGGCTTTGATCAGAGCAAGTCGCAATGCATGCTACATGAAACGCAGGCACAGTTTGCGTGTGAAACAAAATGCACACGCTGTATATGCGTCAGGTGAAGATTTACGCAATCTGCCTGGATATCGGGTCAAATTCCGAATATATCCGGAGGTACAATAACTCTGCTCCATGAGCGACACAAGATGGTGGAGATAAACGGTTCCCCCCCTATAACTTCCTTGAATTCATCTGATTTGTTCCGAACATATATGAGCATTCAAACCAAGAATGTTATTTGCATTAATATCTATGGGTTTTTATCTTATTTTTTTGAAATGTTGCCAAAAATAGGTCAAATAGTGTCATATTTTGCCAAATATGATGGCAGCATTCGGATTTATGACATTTTTGGACCAATTTTAGACATTATCTCAAAAACTAAGAAAAAATCAAAAAATTGGAAAATGAATTCATGGATATTGCTTTTATATTCTAAAAAGTAAATTGGTTTGAAATTTTATCGAACCAAAATTTAGTTTAATAGCTTGTATCCAGTAAAATTTCTGGCACAAAAAACATGATAAATGACTTATTTTGGCCCAAAAATGACCTCACCATCATGTTCAGTATGCAGATCTGCTTCTAGAAATATATACTTTTATTTGGATTTAATCATCTGTTGCTGAGTTACAGACCCAAAAATATTTATGAAAACGGAGGTTTGACAGGGCCCTTAAGCCTTACTCACTCTTTGAGTGTGTAATGTAATGGTTATGATGAATATACCAAATTTATTGTTTTATTGATTTTATAACAGGACAATCAAGGATTTTTCCTCTAAATCTAGCAAAAAGATTGAAATGTTGTACTGAGAAGTGCCTTACAGGGATAAACGAATCTTTTAAAGCATCAAGACAAAGGTTTATGGACAGAGATTTAAAAGAACAGGCAGATTGGGTAATTGGATATCTTGCAGATCATTTTTCAGTTCAGAATGGAAGATACGTCTATACTTTCTTTCTTGGTGCTGAAAAAGTTTGCAGAACTGCTTGGATGCAGGTTACTGGACTTACAAAGTCGAGATTTTACAACTTGAAGAAGGCCTTTGAAGGTAAGTGGATTTTGTTTTGCTGCCATAGGCATAGATTTATACAATTGCAAAACATTAATACTACATGTATCACACAAATTTTACATGTTAAATCTGATTTTGAGATCTATAAAATGATACCTGAAGCAGTCAATTATATCTTGTTGGCTTTCCGATCTACTCATTCAATATGTTTTTATTTTTGCTGTTATTTTGCTGTGTTGTATATTTTAATGGAAATCAAGAGTACTGTTTACTGAGTAGATATTAAGTATGAGTATTCTTCCACAGATAATGTGGTCTAAAAATATTCTAAAAAAATCATTTTCCATGACATTGTAATTTTATTAGTGTATTTTCATAAAGTGTGCTACTACATTGTTGGATGTATTCCATTTATTTTTGCGACCACTGAAAAATGTAAACAGATTGTGTAATTGAAATCAGCAGACAAAATGAAAACTAAAATGTGCATCTTTCCTCACCACATTTTGCAAGTGGTGTTACATTTTGATATAAATTTATTAAAAATAAGCTCAGGGCAGACATCAAACTTGCAAGATCATTGGTTTTTTGCCTTTGCACCAAGTGCGAAATTTAGTTCAATAGTGAGTTAGAAAATTTACCCTTGGTAAAAATATATCCATGCATGTATCTTTTTCCACAGACATATTATTTCCTTCATAAACAATTATGACTTGTTGGACATGAATCTACTTGGGTTGTATTTACTTATGCCAAAATGTATCTTTTCCCAACAGCTGGAAGAATTTTAACCCTTCCAAGAAATCATCAAAAGGTTGGGACGCACCATGCTAAAGTCAACAAGTCAATGGTGTGGCTTGCCCAATTTGCAAGTGAATTTGGGGACAAGATGCCTGATTCAAAATATATCAATTTGCCATCATCATACACCAAAAATGATATATTTGAAAGGATGACTGATGAAATGGTAGCACAGGGGGATCAACCGTGCAAAAGACACACATTTTTTACCACATGGAAGAAAGAATATCCCCATATTGTAATTCCAAAGGTGAGCATTTTTGTATTTCACATGCATAGCAATAGGAATTAGGACAACTATTTTATTAATGATGTAGAAGTTGGAATAAAAGTAATGCAGTTTGCAAATAAGTTTTGTTCCCTCTGATACCCCTACATCTAATTTACTGTTACTTCCTTGTGGTCATTGTATTAACTTTCACACAAATTATTTTTATGATTGGCTGGTGTAAGTATCTAATATATAATAATGATTTGTCAACTGAATTTTGGATGGAAACTGCCTGCATTTATTTTGAATAATTTTATGTAGAATACCTTTTATTCGCAAAATATGACAAATTTTTGAATGTTTTTAATGTACAGTTTACATTTAGTTTATTTGCACAGTAAATTTTGCGTATTCAAAATGCACAACTGAACCAAGTGCCATGGTACTGGCCAGCATATTTATTTGTTAACTTCCAGTCCTAGTATTAGTATAGTACTAGTACACAGCCTTGATATGTTAAAACTCTGTAACTTCAGATACATACATATACATATAAGAGTATTTTTATATAAGAGTATGTATAACAGTCACAAGGTAAAAGGATGTATCTGAAATTGGACAGTTTCTAACTTATCAGGACCGCATCATGTGTGACATTTAAAAAAAGGGAATTATTTTTATTTCAAGAACATTAAATTTAGATCTATAGAGAATTAAGGATAGAAAGTTTTTTTTTTTTTTTTTTTGGGGGGGGGGGGTTATATAAAAATATAACGATTTCAATACCCAATGAGATTGTGATAAGAAATTGAAATTATACATTGCCAGCATATATATGTTAGTCATTTTTTTATCATATCAGATACAAAATATTGTTTTCTCAAGCTTTATTATAATAAAAGCATGAACAAAAACCCAGGACACGAGTCTGGACTGAAAAGAAAATCACCCAAACTCGGGCAGGGTATCACAAAAACACAACAATGGAAAACACACAAAGCCCCCGACCCCCCCCCCTCCCCCCTCGGAAAAAAGAGAGCAGTCAAATGACAAAAATGATGAGCAGGAGCTCCACCCCATGGAACTAGGATATCTTAATATAGGGACATTCAACCCAGATAGGCTCGTGTCTACAGTTCCATAGGGCGTAGCTACATAGCAGTGCAGTTTTGGAAACATCATTTAAGAACGATTTTCTGATTTTAGAACCGTTGAATTTAAAGATCAACTTGAACCTGTTTATATTGTCGCTGGTAATGACCCGATCTCAACGCAGCAAAGCTCAACTTTGTAGCCAGTGGTTTTTAAATCAGCTACAAGTGAGCCATACCTGTTCATTTTTCTGACATGCGCATCATTGATGTTAAAAGTTCAAAAGGAATGGTTACTAGTAATTTAATCAGAAAAATACGCTTCTGTTCGTCATTATGCACCTATTACTTGTAACTCCGGCCCCCGGGTACCCGGGCGCTAGCGGGGAATGCGCCCGAGCTCGTTCATCACAATTTGACGAGTCCCCGCCTAACACTCCGCCGACTACCCGTAGGGCGGGGCATCCTCAAATCTGAGTCACCGACGAAGTCCCGGCCCCATACCACAGGGAAAGGGCTCAAATTTCATAGATTTACATCCCGGTCAAATTCCCCGCCTAAATGGTCACCATTGAGCCACTGCCGCATCCCCGCACGCGTTCCCCGCCTGGCGGGGACATCAGCATGCACAACTTCCCCGCACGAGCACGACGAGTTCCCCGCTAGTGCCCGGGTACCCGGGGCCGGAATTACAAGTGATAGGTGCATTAATGAGAACAAGATCAGGACGATGGCTGGTAGGAAGGATTAGGTAATTAATTATCTATTGTTATTATCTCTTAATTTCTTGAACAGCAAAACCGTTTCAGTAAGTGCAACAGTTGCATCAAATTCAAAATCAAGCTAGAAAACATCAGAGACAAAGAACAAAGGAAGAAGATCCAAACCAAACGTGACAATCATATCAAATTCCAAAAGTAAGTTCCGTATTAAAAAACTCAATTGAGGGAGGTCTGAAATGTGAAATTTGTCTATTGCTGGAATTCTATAACATATTTCAACATTGTTTGGGTGCATATTTATGTTTTTGAGGTCAAGGAATCTATTTTCCGCATTTTTGACAGAATAGGATTTTTCGTTTTGTAAAATCTGCCATTCTATGCAAATTTAAGCCACGAGGGCGCTTTGATGGCCACACCTTAGTGTTACTCATTTTGAAACATTTTTTGAGGTAGAATTGAAGTTAAACATTCCCATATTATATTCTAAAAGTTCAGCATGTAGGTTTGTTTCGTTTGCTCATGGTACCATATTATTACTTTTGAAAACGCCTCCATTGAAAACACAGGGAACAAAACTTCGTTGACCCACACACAAACGTATGGTTCAAAATTGCGTGGTTCTGTGTTTCAATTGAATTGGTGCCACGACCAAACCATTTTGTTTAAAGAGCTCAAATTTGCTCAGTCAGCAGATACTATCAATGATTATCAAATGTTTGACATTCAAATTATTGCAATCGGAATGTCCATGTTCGTTTTATCGGCAAAAGCGCTCTCATAGCCTAATTTGACCTATACTGGTCATTTTTACACACGCGAAAATTCTGATGTTGAAAAAACTTGTACAAATGGATTCTTTGACCTCAAAAACATAAGTATACACCCCAACTGTGCTAAAATATGGTATAGAATAACAGCAATGGTCACATTTCACATTTTCTGACCCCCCCCCCCCCTCCTCGAAATTAGGTTTTCAGCCCGCACTGTCTCATTTTTTGGCCAATTTCAATAAAAAAAAACCTGTCAAAATGATCAGGAGATCATACTGCATCAAATGAGCTTTTCCCCTACATGTAAGTTACTTGAAACATCAGCATTAAACCCACCACTATTAAAAACCAGAGGGAAACGATCGAGTCACCACGTTCAAACACTTTCCACGATGCGGTCGCTATTTTTAAGCCACAGGCCGACAGTCAAAATCGCTTACTTGGTTTATTTATTTAATTTTTTTGCCTCAGCCTTGATGTCATTTGGTATAGATACTACCATTTTGTGTATCAACATGTCGATCGATAATCGATACTTCCGACAATCCATAACAGTACTACATTTACACAGTTTAGTATAGGCAGCTCTGAAATACAAAATTGGTCGTAAAATCAAAACAGTTAGACCGATTCAAATGAAATTTGAAACTGAAACCTCATTAGTGGTGATCTTTCATATGAAATGGGAGGACGGGTTGGCGTAGCGTTTCTGACCTCGCCTTTCACCGCTGCGGCCCGGGTTCGATTCCCGGTCGGACCTAGGTTGTACGTGAATTTGGTTGTAGATCCATACTCGTCCTCGCTGGTTTTCTCCGAGCGCTTCGGTTTCCTCCTGCAGCTAAAATCGAAAATTCTTTCCATTATTCTGTCTTTCACACCACGGAGGCGTCCCTTGAATTTAATGCATTTGCACTATTGGGATTAGCCTGGCTTACAGCCGAATGTTATAGATAAATAAATAAATTGAAAACTCAATTTTGAAAAATAGGACCAAATTCCTTTAAATTGTCAAGCGAGTGCAAGCACCTTGTATCAGCAATGGCTGCCATATGTTATATTTATTAAACACCGTGCAATAGAAAACAAAAAAATTACTCACAATTTCTCTCTAATATGTCAGTGGCTCTTGAAATAAAGCGACATACGCTGATGTCACTAGACTCACAAAATGGCGGATATCGCAAAATGGCTGACATTATCTTCCTAAAGTTTTCACTTTAAAATCTTTAAAAATCGATCATCTTGGTACATCATTTGAGACTAGCCAATAAAACAATGTATTCCACAACCTAGTTCTGATATACTGGTGTCAAAATATGACAAGTATTCGCTCCATAAAATCACAATTTACCTGATTGAATGCAAAATATGGAAAGGTGAAAGTTTAGATGTTCATTGTCACAAATGTTGTACAATACTACGACCATTACTGCTACGAACAATGACCGATACTGTTGTATGCTACATCTGGGTAGTTGAGTTTGGGTAAGAGATAAACCACCTGGACATCAAGGAGGCTGTATGATTCTTCAGGTGGACATTAAATATATGAAAAATGGCAGCTATTGCAGATACAACTTCCTTGCATGCACGTAATATACTTGGATTCCATGTGTGTTTTTTCCATGAGTTTGTGACAAACAAGGGAATTAAATATACATTTTGGCTCCACGATCAAGTGAAAAGATAGGTCTTTTACATCACACTATGTGATACACTTGTTTTAAAACTCATGTGGCATTCAGATGTTCATGATTTGTAGGAAATTTAATGACTTCAATATTAGCATGGAATTTCTAATGAGATTTTATGTTATCTTTAAATAATTCACAAGCACATTGCAAAGGGGAAAAAACATTCCAGCTCTGTTATTTATTGTGATCTTTTTCACTCTAAATATTAAAACACCAACACCGCCCTAATTTGAGTTTTGTTTTCACACTCTACATTTCAGTGCTGAACGACGAAAATATTACAAGCACATACAAAAAGCGAAGACGCACCCCCGGAAGTATATGAGTCTAATTATTGATGGCATGGACCAGAAAACCACTGCCATTCCGAAGCCCCATCTATTGTCAAAGCTTACATCAGCTATGTGGAAGCTGTCCTGCCACCTTGTTGCGGTCATAGTGCATGGGCGGAAGCACCATGTCTATGTTGACGTTGGTGAAGTACCGCAGGACAGCAACCTCACCTGCAACCTAATTCTCCAAACGCTACACAGACAGGAGCATCTTCCACCAGTTTTATATGTTCAGATGGACAACACGGTCAGGGAAAACAAAAACCAGTTTGTGTTTGCGTTATTTTGTGCTCTTGTTGAACTGAACATTTTTCGAAAGGTAAGTTAAAATAAATTACATTAATTATCATAGGAAATAAAAAAAATAAATATTTTCAGTTCTAGATAAATATATGCAAAGTTAATAGAATGACACATGAACTCTTACCTACCATCTTTTAATGGTGTACTGTATAGTGTCAAACCTGAAAAATAATATTGTAGTCCATGGTTCGTATATGCCAATGTACATTTACACTGGAGTAAATCTCTACAAATAGCTTTAAGATTATACATATCATTTTGATTGTGTCTGCATTTTTGTATTAAAGGGACTGGCCTAGATCCTGATTTTCTGACTGTATATTTTTTTCACATGTATTGATAGTACATGATTATACCAACATATCCTACCAGTCGTTTCCGCTGAATTTGTCACATGTAACAGAGGAGAAAAATGAAATTATTTACCAGCTGTATTTTTTGTCGCCGGAGACAAAAAATGGTTGAAAAGGTGTTTCTAGTTTCAAATCTTAAAAAGATCTTGTTTCTATACCTGTGATGGGTAAACAAAATTATTTTTCATAAAATTGTTTCTCTTTTGATATGAATTAACTTATCTCCGGCCATGTGTTTTAACCTCAACACTGAAAAGGGTGGTTTCGTTACATTTTTCACTGTGAGATTTTTGTTTTTTTGTTCATAATTTCAAAAATATGCAAGCTATCACAGAGATTTTTGTGTCATTTGAAAGCTTAAACATTAAGCTTTCTTGGTGTTAAGTTTTATTAAAATATCTTGAACAGAAATATATTTATGACTATTTGAATTGACACAACCGAGGGTGGTTGTGGAAGCGGCTACCGTGGATGCGGCTACCCCTGTACAAAGTCTATGGGAAACTGCTTTTTTTGTGTCTCCATTTCAAAAAAGTTTAATAAAATTCCAAAATTTCATCATATTACTGTAATCTTTGTTTCAAAAGAAAGCTACACTTTAAACTATTAAGTTTATAAATATACCAATCTAAGAAAATTATGTAATTAATACCAAAAATTTAATGTTACAAGTTTTTTTACACCATGGATAATTCATGCCTTTTACAAAGCCAACTACAGTAGCATGCCATATTTTGCTTAGCATTGGATACATTCATTGGCCATGTATCCATTTTCTTTTAAGCATATCTCAATAATTATAGCCCCAATAAAAGTAAAACTATACATTTTCTGAAAGGAAATTTAACAAGGAATTCAAAAATGCAGTAAAAAACAGCACCAGGTGTAATGTATTAATACTATAGATGTTCCTCACATAAATATTTTTTTCAAAATGTGAACAGATTTTATCAAAATTTTGGTTGATAATTCCATTTTGATCCAGATATTTACCTCAGACAATTATATATTGCTATGAAGCTCATACATTGAGCTTTAAGAAAACAACAAAAAATTAGAGGTAGGGCATCAGAGAAAAAATTGATATGATTTCTCATTATCACTTTTTGTTCAACTTTTTTATCGCTTGAATGAACGCTACATTAGTACCTTACATCTCACACTGTTTTTAATTGTATTTTTTGATTCCTTGTTAAATTTCCTTTCAGAAAATGTATACTTTTACCACCATGGGGGATTTAGTTGTTGAGATATGATTGAAAGAAGTTGAACCAAAATCATGTGTAGCAAAATATGAGCTTCATTTGATCTTTTATCTGGTAAATCCAGACTGAGGTTCAAATTTAGGATTTAGAAAACACTGGATAGTCACACCACCATCACAGATAGATATATCGCAAATCAATTCGCTGTCAATTTGAGCCATTTCTGTGTACATTTTTGTACTTTTTTTGATTTTACTACACTTTTAAGCTTTATTTAAAGCATTTCCATAAGTTTTAATTCTAAGTGGAATCTAGGCTAGTCCCTTTAAAATGTAAAGAAAAAGTTTTTTCTAAATACTTCATGGTTTGATACATAACATGCAGTGTCAAAATTCTCTCATTTTAGCAAAGGATTGTCTCCAAATTCAACAATTTTAAATCTAAAAATAATCTGGATGAGCATGGTGGTTGTAGGTGGAATGTAGTATAACATGCAGAAATGTGTGTGCCACCGCTATGCTTAAGGACATTTGTAAATATGATTATTTACAGGTTTAAATATTAGTAAATTACATGTTGAAACCAGCCAACACAAGTGGAAGTATAAATTACCAAAGTAAAAAGTAAAAATAGTATAATTTAGAAATCACATTAAAATCATCTTGTATTTCATACCAATTTGTAGTCAGTCAATGGTTTTTTTTACTATTGCCTGCTCAAAAAGGTATATAAAGCAAACAATTATCAATTGCTCTTTCATTCTGGTAATAGTAAAAAACTATTTCCCTAAGTGTTCTCAAGACTATCCTACTATTTTTCTCGGCCTTTGGTTTTGGGAATTACATTAAATACAGCTTTATTTAGTTACGTTGCATTTTTATTTAAATGTTTTAATCCATTTTGCATTTGTTTACTTAAAAATGTACATGTACTTAAAGATGACTCTATTCTTTTCCTTGTAGATAAAAGTCTCCTTTCTTCCAGTTGGCCACACCCATGAAGATGTTGATCAATACTTTTCAAGGTAATTTGTTAGTATACAAATATTAACTGCATATAACAGGCGAGTGAAATGGAACAATCAATCTTTCAATAAGGGTGGTATATTTTTACCATCACACGAATATAAGCAGTTAATATTTGTTTTATATAACTCATCTATAGATTCTAGTCATTAAATACCACATTTAAACTACTGTACTTATCCATTATACAACTACTCATTATAGTTTTCAATCCAGTGTACGATGAGAGACGATATACTATCAAACGAATGAAAGTGATAGTAAAGACTATCGAACGGATAATAGTAATAAGTGTGTCACGTGTTACAATCTTACCGATCAAATGACCGGAATCTATGGATAACTTGTATACAAGTAAATATGGTATTGATCATATTTAAGAACGTTGATTATTGCTGATTCAATGTAGAATGCTAATAATTGTTTGGCATGTAGATCATTTAATGGCAGCCTTGGCTATCATACACAGCAAGATTCCTCCTTTAATACCTCAAAGGACTACTGCATATTACACATTCTCAAGCATTCACAATACAAGTACCAAGCAAGTGGTTGTGTTTCTGTTTTAATACACTCTTCTCCTGCAGAAGTTCTTGAGTGCAAGCACATTCATAGAATTAATTGCCTTTTAAAAGCATTATAGAAAAGGAAACTTAATGAAAAATGGAAATAGACATTTTGACAAGATTTAATGATATTGATCTGTTGTTTGTGTAAGACGGAGACAATTATTATACTATTATTGCTATGCGCGGTCCTCCGTTAGATAATAAGAGCATACTATTTTGAAATAATTAACCTTCGTACATTATTTGAATGTTTAGTTTAATCTACCCGTAGGCTTCAACCTGCCACCCTTTCCCATATAGGCCTACAGGTTTTTTTTGCTGCTCTAAAATTTTCTGTTCTCTGATAAAATGTTTTTGATGTTCTCATTCTGTATATCATCTTGCATTTCTGAAAAAAAATTCCCCATTGATGCTCTCTTCTCCTGTGAATCACATGTATCATCATGATAATCCTGCTGTAAGTTCCCCGTTTGCCCTGTAAGCAGGGATTAGCGTACGTCTTGCTATCCCAAATATCATTATATATAATTATCATAACCCCCCCCTCCTGTATTTCCAGTTTTTCTTTTTTATTTCTACATTCATAAATTGGACTCGCCTAAAAACAACTGACATCATTTTCGAACTAAAAGATGGTCTGAAAATATAATTTTGTGCACTTTTTTTTAGCCACCCGTTAATGATTTTCGATAAAATAAATCCTATTTTCATCCCAGTGTTTTCCTTCATCTTGCATGTGAATTTTGGTCTGTTGTGTTTAGATCAAAATTCGCAGAGCTTATTCAATCTCATCTCTACTCTTCATCCTTCCCACTTGAATTCACTGTGTAAAAGCTAAAGATGCTTAAAAGAAAACGTGTCGGCATCGCTGCTTACTATGCATTGCTATACGCAAATAGTAACCAGGATTTATATCCTGCAAGTTTTAATACCGTTAAGGTGCGTTGCTATTAAGATACAACAAAATTTGGAAAAGCATTTGAATCCATGAATGATTAATACAAAACCTCTTTAAATGTTGAAAGATTTTAATAGTACAAGAATAATGATTTCACTTTAAGGAAAATCAATGCTGTTGACTACATCAACTATAAAATTGATGATAAAGCATACTTGCAAATAAATCGGTAAATTTCAAATATGTTGTTTATTTTCACCTTTACTGTATGTACACTAAAATCTGTCACTAAGGCTTTGTTTACTAGTAATATTTTAATTATTTGTGACTTCAATTTCGTTTTTAAAAATTTTTGAAATGTTTTAAAATTCTTTTTCAGAATATCCATTTATATATCAAAATTTTCTGTACCAACATTGAAGCGCCTCCTTGAATTGATTCCTAATGCAGTTCCAAGAATTCAGTGCACAGCAGAGAGAGTGAAAAGCATTTTCAATTTCAGGGAATGGTTTATACCTTATTTGTCACCAATTTGCAACCACAGCAGACCTCATGTTTTCAAGTTTACCTGTGACAAATTAAATGGTAAGTGATAAAAACACCCAGATTTTCCAAAGGTCTAATTATTTAATCATAGATTTATCAAACTTTATCAAACTTTATTTCCATTCAAACAGTACAGAAAAATGAACACAGATAATAAAAATCTTATTGAGGAGACAGCTGGAAGGCCAATTAGGCCTGTTAAAGGCCTACCCTTTGTAACACTACACAACAAAAAATTAAAATACCACAAGACATAACAATGATGGGCTCAAAGGACGCAGGATGTACAAATATGTAGGATAGAAATTAATTATTATAAGCTTGCAAAAGGTGATGTTTGTATAAAATTCTAAAATGCTTAACCGACTTAGATTCTTTAATAGTTTTCGGCAAATAGTTCATTTGTATGGGACCGTTCGTTCTTAAGCTTTTGTCAGAGAAAGGTTTTTTGTTATTGGTTAATTGCAAATCGTTGGTATGTCTTGTATTATACTTATGGATATCAGAGCGTTTTGTAAAGTAATCGTTGAATGATATTGGTAAGTCATTAATGCTAAATCTGTACATAAAAACTCCTAGTTCCAGAGTGTACATATCGTTGATATTGAGTAGATTAGACTTAAAGAATAATGGGGCAGTATGACTTCTGAAATGGGTGTTATTAATTGATCTTATCGCACACTTTTGAAGTTTTATTATCTTCTCAAGATAAGTTTTGCATGGTTTACCCCAAATTACAACACCATAATTTAGGTACGGGAGTATAAGAGTACAATATAGAGTGCGTAATATATTATAAGGAATAAAATGCTTTAGTTTGTTGATGACACCAATATTTTTGGAAATAGTTTATTTTAATTAATTTATCTCATAGTTTTTTAAAATTACTGTGAATATATTTTTATAGTATTTTCTTGTAATTTAAAAACAATAAAAATCATTAATGTCAACCTAAAGAATTATCCTTTTCTTTCATTTTTTCTTTTTGTTTTGTTGAGATCTTTTTCTGAAAAAAATCATCAGAAAAAAATGCATTTTGTTTTGGTTTTTCACAATTGTGAGCCTTTCGACAATTCAATTAAATTGAATAAGCCATACAATGTTTATATATTCTCTAACAAGATTTGAAATGGAAAGCGTAATAATATTGGAAAAGTCTAAATTTGGCTGAATTATATAAATAAATGATACTTTTTGATTTATAGATTTATCACCACTAGAAAGATGGGAATTGTGAGGATTTATTTCATTATAGCACCATATACTCTGAAAAAGTAGAGAATACAAATAAATAAGTGACATGAACGACATACACTGCATGATGTGTGCAGCTAGTTCCGTTTTGTGTTATTTGTAAATGTATATAAAAAAGATTGCTCTTTCAATTCATTACATATATGAATTTTAAATAAAACTCTCAATTTCATGTATGTAGAGCCTTTATTCTGAAGGAAACAAATGGTAAATTGTGTTTTTGATAACTTTGTATTCAGGAAAAGCTGTTATTGCAACCAGAAACTGGGCATCCACGGGTGAATCCTGGACAGAGTCTACTTCAGATGACGGCAGCATGTATTTGTTGACCAAGCATCCTGATGAATTTCCTAATCGTGTGATGCCAGACTTGGAACCTTTGAAACTAGATAAACTAATGCGTGATATAAAGGCAGCAGTTAGAAAGGAGCTGATGACAAATGAATCATTACAAGAGTGGGAAAAGTTTCTTGCTGATCTTCGAACAGAGGGTAAGTGAGTTACTGCTGGCTGATTACTTACACTACCCGAAGATCATGTTCTTTGCAGTTGAAAATTAACACTTATATGCCAAATATCTTGGACAAAATCAGTCATGTGACCACCAATTGCAGGGTACCAATCCCGTAGGTGTCTTGGAAGAAAAAACTGGATGATAAATTCATGTTTAGGAATTTATTGAATGCATTAGGCATATTCCTTACCATTAGATAATAATAGAAATTTATAGGTAAAACTCGTATGCATAAATACAATAGTGATGACTATATATTTTTTTAACATTACAGCGAATGATGATGATCTTCATATATTTCCATTCTTTGATCTTCTCACCCCAAACGAGAATGATGATAATATCGACTGCCCAGCAAGCAACACAGAAGTATCCAATGACACATCAGATTCCGACCCGTCTCCCCAGGTAAGCTTGAACTTCCTTGTGAAAGTTTGTAGAAAAGTGAACATTGCTGCAACCCTAAACCGGAAGGGCCCTGTTTCAAATTGGTCACCCTCAAGATAAAAATTGAAGTTTTCAGAATAATCTATGATTTTTTTAAATTGTTTTTAATTGAATATATCAAGTTTCAATATTCAATAACAAAAATAACTTGAAACCATGTTATGTCCCAATACTAACAACAGTATTGAAACATAACAAATCAGCAAATTGTAACAAATGTATCACAATAAAGATGATGTATTGAAGTAAGTTTAAAGGCCAACCTGTCATTTGTCCGACATGGAAGGCTTCCGTCTGATTTGATCAAGAGAGTGCTTATTGAAGAACAACCAAATAACTAAACAGGACTTATTGTTGTAATTGTTGTTTTAGAACAACTAGTGATATGTTCTGTTTCAAATCATAATGCACAAGAATCATTTCCATCAAACATGGTAGGTAGGCTTTTCGACGATGATTAGGAGGATAAATAATGCTAAACTGCCTCAGTCCAGCAAAATCAAGCAAGCAAAAATCAAGAAATTCGGATAAATCCAAATTTGTCATAGACGGGAGATATATTCAGGCACAACGTAGGTTTGGGGTCATCTGTTTTATCCTGTATTTATCAGTTTAGGATTAAGGTCTTATCTGAATTTCTTAAATCTCTTAAATGGGCCAGCTTTGTGTTATGTTTAAATCAAAAGTTACTATGAATGTAATGAAATAAATACAGTAGAAGTACCAATATAAAAAGTCCCATACAGTCAGATAACTGTTGATCATTGAGATGGGTTGGTCATTGGTCATCCCTGATTGCTTATAAGTATACAATTTTTGTATTGTTTGTGTATTTCAGATACATCTCGGAAGAAGGAAGAGTAAACATGCAAGTACATCTGCTTCAAGACAAATAGCTGTTGGAGATATGATCTGTGTTTATGATGAAACATTTAAAAATGAATGGCCACAGGTTGGACAAATAATATCATTAGATGATCATGACACATCAGTTACTTTGAAGTGGTATGGACAAGTCAAAGATGGTGGGGCATATGATCCAATGTTCATAAATAAGGGGAAAAAGAGAGTTGCCTATACGAGTTCTATGCAGAGGTCTTGTATTATAACGGAACCATTTCAGCTGACCAAAAGCCGTAAAATACCAAAAAAAATAGAAACTGTATTAGATGAAAAATTTTATGATTTTTTTACAAATTAGTACATCTCAATCTATCAAACTCATTGGGTAGAAATTCCAGAAGAGAAGTTATACCAGACTTTGTGCCATTCTTGCATGGTGATCGATTCTGAGATAACCCTTTAGTGCAAGTACTAATATCATTTACATTTACCTCAGTGAAAAGATGACTGTTGTTGTCAAATTATTGTGGGATATGAACATTTAGAGTATTGCGTGTGTATTTTACACAAACTCGTACAAAACACTTTAAAGGCATGCGCGATGTCGCGGTACTGTTGATTATTGATTGGAAACAGTGTTGCATACTTCCTGGTTTCCCGTTCTTATCACAACTTGTGGATACACATGTTCGTGTCCAAAATATGAAACAATAATATATACTATCATATTTATTTTGCATGTGAGAAGGATATGGTGCTATCAATAAGTAATTGAGAACAGTTTCTCTCAATATCATTTGAGGTCTTATCTTAGATATTTTGTTGACAAATAATATGATAAGCCCTTACTTGGGATCTGTTTTGTTTGACAACCTAATAATAACTTTGGTGTAAGAATCAGTATATTTGTTTGTAAATTCAGTCGTATAGATTGCTTTTATGAATTGCTATAGATGAATTTATTTTTACATATACATACCCAAGCGTTGGGTTCAACTAATTAGACAGAATCAAGAGCAGCAGATGAAATTCAATGACATGTATGTGATGAAAAGATCCAAGTTGTAACAAAATCAGTGCAAAAATCCATGCTGTGAATGGCAATATTATCAAGTGAGCTACAGAATTCAACAGCCTTTTTATATATTTTGTTTTTATTTGAATTTAAAAACTTGTGGATTTATGCGTGCAATAGATCTTAATACATCAGGTACAAGAGCAGTGATGGCGTTTATATCCAATATCATGAACTAGAAATGAGGTGTCTACAATTTGTAGCTATACAGTTGGTAAATTTCTGTAAAGGGATTAAATTTTGCCTAGACCTTTTTCATGATTTTAGAAAAAGTGTGACTTTGCAACATATTTAAATTCACAAATCTTGAAAATTTACAGTTAGTTTCAATTTCATGAGGGATTTAATATCGCAAATTTTAGTCTCTGTTTGCCGAAGCTGCGAAATTAAGTCCCTTCGTAAATATAAATCTTTTTACAGTAGCATTTTTCCCTATCCCTGGCAAAATATGTACAATCAGGTCCAGAAAAGTATCAATTCCAATACTAAACATTGGAAACAATATTACAGCTAATGTACTGTTATGAATATGTTCTAAGGCTGGGGTGACTTTCACTCAGACTCACATTAGCCAGTGGTAGATGTGCACTTGGATTCCATTTTTATTTTTTAATAGAATTTTGTGTTATCAGTCTCTTACACAAATTCAGTGCCAGGACTTAAAATCAATTTTGTGTTATCAGGAATTTGGGTAAACAGATTTTCTGTTGAAGATGATGAAAACTATGATTTCAGCACAAGTTGCATTATTTGTGTACGATTATGCATGCATTGAGTTTTGGAATAAGCAAAGAGCAACGAATGATTTTGGTTTCGTGCCAAATGTCAAAAGAAAAGTCAAATTTTCAACTTTGTCCGATTTCAAAGTTCAAGGTGTCAAATTGTTTGTCTTAGACCAGCAAGCAAAAGTGTCAATGGTGACCCCCTCATACGATATTTTTT
>JXSR01S012647.1:107568-126526 GCA_000969725.1 Ophiothrix spiculata
AAATGATGACGTCACACACAGCGTTCAGTCGATAATATCAAATGTCAACTGAAAACCGCAATGCATTGTGGGATTGGCCGCCGGACTGCTGTTAGCACACCTGAAGATCTTGAGAAGTGCTTTTTGTAGTACACCAGGTATTTTCAAAATTCAAGGCCTGCTGGTTGCTGTTAAGTGCTATCATGATAAAGACATTACAAAAAATCATTGCATTCTTCATTGAATCATGTACAATAGTAAATAGTATATAAAGCTTAAAATCTTGAATTGCAATCCTGCAAATTCATTGTGCATATTAAGGATATTAAGTTTGTTTTGGATCCATTGACTAACACTGTAGAGCAATGCACTCCTTGTTTCGTCTTCTTAACCATGCCATAACATCTGGTTTATTCAATAAAGTTGTCAGTTATTTTGGAATCAGTTATCAAGTGTCTGTGTTGCTCTCCTATTGACCCTCTTTAACCTTTTTAACATTTATGGTGACTTAAGTAGTGCAAATTTATAAGGACGTTTCGTACTACAGTCGCAATATCTACAATAAGAGGAATAAGGGGTACTTGTTAAGGGCCCTGTTAACCCATTGTTTTCAGAAATAGTTTTCTCACTGTAACTCAGCAACGGATAATTAAATTCAAATAAAAGTATACGTTTCTAGAAGAGGATTTGCATACTGAACATGATGATCAGATCATTTTTGGACCAAAATGTGAAATTTTGGCAAAAAGATCCAAAATCGTGTTTTTGGCCCAAAATTTTACGGGAAAGCTAACTAAACTTTGCTTAAGGTAAAATTTTGAATATTTTTACTTTTTAGAACCTAGAAAGTAATATCTAGGAACACATTTTTTATTTTTTTCTTGGTTTTTGAGATATTGTCAAAAATTGGTCCAATATTTTATTTTTGGCAATATTTCAAAAAATAAGATAAAAATCAAAAATTTGAGAAATGCGTTCCTAGATATTGCTTTCCAGATTCTAAAAAGTAAAATGGTACAAAATTTTACAGCAAAATTTAGTTAGCTTTCCCGTAAAATTTTAGACCCAGAAACATGATATTGGGACCCTAGGTCCAAAATTACACATTTTGGTCAAAAAATAACCTGACCATCATGTTCAGTATGCAAAACCGCTTCGAGAAGTGTATACTTTTATTTGAATTTAATTATCCGTTGCTGAGTTACAGAGCAAAAACCATTTCTGAAAAAAGGGTTGACAGGGCCCTTAAAGCTACTGGAGAGCAGCAACATTGCTTCTCCTCTTCTTATTTAAAGGTTGTTTCATAGTGGCTGTCATTGTTGTACTTGGTTGCTTTCGCCATGTACCACATCACATTTGCATATTGCAGTGTTGTCTATTATATGAAGAGTTGAATTTTATCCAACTGAAGGTTCAAATTGCGCACTTGAAATATTTGATGTCACGCTTGTTGTGCGGCAGTCAGGTGATCTGAAACCAGCTTCAAAGTCAGTCAGTTGGATCCAAGTTTTTTTTTATTCGGTTGTTTCTTTCAAAATTCAGTATGTTTTGAAAATTAAGTGAGACACAATAATATTAATGAGCAACAGTTTTAGATTAAAATATTCTCTGGATGTGTCCTTTCTTTTTTTTCTGAAGTGATATTTTTCACTACATTTACTACAACACACCCATACTTAAAAACCTATTTATTATTACATTTAATCCCTCTATATCTTACTTCTGGGTTCTGAATGTTATTTGGAAATGTATATTTGGATATTTAACATCTAAGTACAGTCTTTATTCGTCATTTGAATGGCTGCCCTAAGTTATATTTATTTTATGCCTTGTCACGACTCACAAGAATGTGAAAAATCCCTGAAAATTTCCCTGTCTTATGTCAGTGGTTCTTGGAATGGTTCTTCAGGTGACACTGTCACCTGAAGAATCATTTCAAGAACCTCTGACCCAAGACTGGAGATTATTAAGTATGCAATCCAAATTTATGACAAATGGCAGCTATTGCAGATACGACTTTCTTGCACTCACATGACGACTTGTCATATCTTGAATATTGCATATTGTTCAAATGCTTTCAATGAACATGATGAAGATAATCGTTCCAAAGCCTTTGGTGGTAATTGATAATCATCCCAAAGCCTTTGGTGGTAATTGATAAAAGCATGAACATAATGACAGTTTTATCAGCGCTTTCAGTCTGAAAGCACTGATTTGTGTTTGATGTCTTATCAAAACCATTTGTTATTTTCACATGTATGCCACTTGTCATGCAATACCATTGGTGGCTCTGGGAAGAGTTTAATGTGAAACAAAAGGCTTGTTCAAATCGCTGCCAAACAATGGTACAAGGGTATCAGCGTCAGCGGCGTGAGTTGAATTAGTTAACAAAAACTACTGACTTTTTCTTTGTTTGAGATTTAACAATTTGTAAACTATGGATTTGAACAAGCCTCTGTTGGAATTCTGGATCACCATTGTTGTGCATTCTTGGTTCTTGCATTACTTGTTTATACAGCAGCATGTGCGTGAATGCAATAAAAAACAGAGGGCAGCCATTCAATGCTTGCATCACAGTCAGCAATCTATGTTTTACCCTTTAAATATATGAGGAGTGCTCTGGGAAAATGAGCGGAAAGTCATGAATTTCAAAATTGAGTTTAGCATATTTTAATTTTCTATAATCTCAGCTATCGAATGATATATAATATGTCACACTTTCTCCATTTTCCATTTAATTTTTTTAGAGATCAAAATACAAGGCAGTCGACTGAAAAACGGGCAATAAAAATTAACTGCAAATCCATTTAAAAATTACTGATTACTATAGTGTATGATAGCAAAATATGATTAATTAACCATGATTAATTGCACTTCCCGGCATAACTGACCTTTAAAACTTGATGTATAGTTAAACACTTATACATAGATGCGCTTTATGTCAACAAAAAAACAAAATTCGACATTACCATCATATTTTTACTCAAGAATCCATTTATTCAAAATCTTCATTCATGACTTTTGCCAAACAACCCACATAATATAGACCAATTGTAATTCAGGCTCCAACCACTCTATGGTTGTATATGGTATATGATAACACAATGTTGTGCATCATTCAACCAAATATTTAGTGAACTGTTGGGACCTTAAAATATCCAAAATATCCTGTGTGTGTTTGTATTTAATATATGATACCGGTGAATACATGTTGTCTATGGATTTTAAACTAAAGACTCCCAAAAAAGTATCGCCTCGTCTCGAAAAAATGGCTTGTGCGCCAATACGGTACTCGTAAACGTAATTTGAAGATATTGTGAACAAGTGCTGGAATTTCAGCTTTCATTTGACACCCTATTTCTGATAATTGACTGAGAAACACCGAATTTATGAACATTTAAAACCCTCAAGGTCAACTTTTAAAAGTTGCTAATTTCATTTTTTGCACTGTACAAACCAGTAGCGCAGACCTAAGGATCAAGATGAGGTGAGTTTGGTCACTGAAGCTCGCGTTTTTTTTTTTCCAAACCATATGTCATTGAGTTCCTACCATCATCCATCAAGATATTGTTTTGTTTACATCTTATTAATGATGAGAAACAATATAAAACTTCAGATTCAACTGGTAGGCATTTCTAGCCTTATTAAAAACATCGCGCACCGTTATTCGTCCTCTGTGTGGTCTGGTTCCTGCGCCATGTCTTTAAATGCCAGTAATGACTACCAATTGAATGTCGTTTCTCTCGTTTTATGTCGTTTTTTCATTATTTTTTAACAATGAATTAATGAAAAATCCATATCTTGATTATTGTTGATGGATAATGCTTAGATACCAATGACCGCGCGTTTCAGTGATTAAACTCACCTCATTATCATCCTTACTCTTGCGTTACTTGTTTGTACAGTGCGAAAAATGAAATTAGCAACTTTAAAAAATCGACCTCGATGGTTTTGATTTATTCTCATTAAATCAAAGCACTATTTTATGTTACCCAAGTCATCCAGTTAAAACCAAGGAATTTGCAATGTCACCAAAAAAATCAGGACCGCGGTTATTAAATACTTTGATAGACATTGATTATAACTTGATCAAACTCCTGTAATATGATCAAGATATAACCATAAATCATTATGCACCATATTTTTTCCACTTTCAACTTTCATTCGCTATTCAAAAAAGACCAAAGTGTGAATGTGTTATACTGACATAACCATACTCATTTAAGGCTGGGTAGACCTTCAACTATCATAAACAGTTTTTGTACTCTAACTCTCAAACTAATTGCATAAACCATATTAAAGTATGCATTTTTAAAAGTGGATTTTTACCCTGAACATATTGGTGATATCAGTTTTTGACCCAAAATGTTGATTTTAGCAAAAAACTTTTTTTGCTTTTTTGAATTTAGAAACAAATGTCTAGGAAGGGTTTTCTCAAGTTTTTGATTTTTATCTTTATTTTTTGAAAAATTACCAAAAATAGGCCAAAAATTAATAATAATAATAATAATAATAAATCGCATTTATATAGCGCAAAATCTACAAAAAACTCTAAGCGCTAAAACAAAAACACTACAAAAACAGAAAACAAACTTATGAATCTGGAAATGCTTGCCGGAAAAGGTATGTTTTCAGCTCACGTTTGAACTGCAACAAGTTTGAGTAGTTGCGGAGACTGCATGGAAGAGAGTTCCAAACAGTCGGAGCTGCAAACGTGAATGAGCGTTCACCGGCTGCCTTCAAACTTACACGTGGAACAACAAGCAATCCTACCATTGCCACCAAAATTACCATTTTGGTGGCAATGGTAGGATTTTGTTTACATTTTTTGACCTAGTTTTGACATTTTTAAAAAAACTAAGATAATTATCTAAAATTTGAGAAAACCCTTCCTAGACATTTGTTTCTAGATTTCACAAATTCGAATTTTAGATAAGCTTTCCAGAAATTTTTTGGGGGCAAAAAATATGTTTTTTGGCATTTTTAGCCAAAACTGACATTTTTGGTCAAAAACTGATATCATCATCATGTTCAAGGTAACAAATTTGCTTCTAAAAATGTATATATCTATATAGTTTATGCAATTAGTTTTGGAGTACAAAAACGGTTTATGCCATTTGAAGGTCTACCCAAGCCTTAACTTATATATCTTGAGTTGAGAAGTAACAGAGTATATACCTAGTGTCAGCTTATTTTTATTGTGGAAAGAAAATCAGTAATTAACACATTGCTAATTTGGTCTATACTGACCCACTGCAATCATGTGCCTTGTTGTTTTTTATATTAAGTCAAAACAGACAGATTGTCACAGCTGATAATCTAAGTATAGAACAATAGTTAAATGCCTAAATTTTACCAAATAATGATTGCAAAGGTTAGTTCGTCAAGTGAGTGCAAGAAAGTCGTATCTGCAATAGCTGCCATTTGTCATAAATTTGGATTGGACATTGAACCACTGACATAAGACAGTGGAATTTTGAGGGATTTTTCACATTCTTGTGACAAATGTTAAAATAGAAATAACTCAGGGCAGCCATTGCAGATACGACTTTCTTGCACTCACATAACGAATTTTAGCTTCCTTGGTGTCATCCTTATTCATACATGGCTTCATTTTGTGATCCAAATCTGAAAAAAGATACTGTAAACGTCAATATTTTCGCGCTTAGTAATTTTCGCGCACAGCCAATTTGGGACCATTTCGCGCATTTTTATCTTCGCGCATGTGAACATTGGCCTAGTATGGAATTTCCTTTGTAACAAATACACAATAATTTTTCGCTAAATTTATTTTGCACGAAAAGCGTGAAAATAAATGTAGCGCGAAAAATACCACTTATACAGTATTCAGTTTTCTTAGTTTGTTTTCTTTCTAAAACTCTGTGTATTCTTTATGATTTTGCAACAGGATCTTAAAATTCATCAAAAAGACATCCCAGACTCAATCAGATATGCCTCACTATTAAAAGATCTGAACAAGGAGGTCAAGACGTATGAGGTAAGATAAAGGGATATTGCAGAAATTCGATTACATATTGAAAGCCATGTCAGGATTTGCAAAGATTGCTGTATGGCCAAAAAAAAAAGTTTTATCTCAAAGCTGACGCACGCAAATTTGAAAAATCAGGTGATTTTGAAAAAAGTAATACGGAAATTTTTTTTATTTCAAGTTTTTTTTTTTTTTAATATTTCCCCCCAAAATCGGAGACAATTTGATTTTTTTCTCACCCAAAAAGAACTCATATTTCAACTTCGATACGTCCAGAATCTTGCGGCAAGCTCGTATGAGAAAGATTGCAACTGCAGCTCGTCATCTATTCGCCCTTTTCAGAAATTGTGTTCTTGTGTTGACATTGAGTGTGCGTTACTAAAACTTTTACTACAGTAAATTTTAACAGGCTCATAGAATTTATGTTGTATTTATTGTGTATTTTGTGAAGAACAACCATCCTGCTTGTTGTTGATTTGCTTGCGTGGTCACGTGACAGTCATGGAGGAAAAAGTAATTTTAAAGATTCAGCTGCTTTGTGGAAATTTTAGAAAATCGTTTCTGCATGAATCGTTGAACTATAAACCCCTCAGAGCGAAGTAGTAGTTGACATTACAACCGGAAATAAACCATGCATAAAAATAGGCGATCTATTTACTGGCTTAGGTATAATAGTTGATGATGCTGACGGTGCAGAATTTGACGCATTGCATGCGATTCGTACAGATAAAGTTTGGAATCTTTAAAAAAAAAAGCCATTCCGCATTACTTTTCAAATCACTCATCAGCTTTGAGATAAACCTTTTTTTTTTGCCTTACTTTGATATGGAAGTATTTGGATAGCCTATATGTATCTGAAAGTGTCATCTGCTTAGACATAGTAAGGTGAATGATTGTTTTCTAGTGGTAATAGAATAAATGTAAGTGCTTTGAATAATGGGGAAAAAGCAATATATAAGAGTAACATCCATTTATTTATCTGTTTATCCCAACACAACCAGATATCACTAAATGTGACTAAAAATAACAAAATGAGCCAAGTCCATATAAGTCATTGATAGGTTTATATGTAGGGATCAAATCGACCCCTGTTAAGTAACTCAGCGATGGCTTGCTATGGATGTCACATGATTTGGAAATGGGATGCCCCCAGTTCGAATCCTTGTGAAAACACACATTTTCCAACCTTTTCGTTTTCTTGGGAGTTGAACTACAATCAGGGAAAAAAGTCTTGGCACAATTATCTGTGCATGTCATTGTTTTCGCACGCTTTCCCCGTCCCCCACTCAATGTTGATTCGAACACAAGGAGCTTCTTTACATCCAACATTGAAACAGGGGTGAGGAAGGGGATGGTCAGAAGAGAGGGGTACTTTATTGGCTTCAACTTTACTCATCTCTTACTGTAATTGCTAGTGTTTTAAACGGATGAATGCACCTGAAAAGACTTGAGTGTTCCAACGACTTTTGTCCCTGACTGTAGAAACAGAAAAGGTTAAAAAATAAATTTAGGTGAAATTGGATGAATAAGCACATATTTAGATATGGTGAGCATATATGTTTCAAACTTCAATTGTGTATTTCTTACAGAAAACCGCAAGTACAACAAGTACAAGTAAGAAGAAGAGCAAGGACAAAGATAAAGACAAAACGAAGGAAAAGAAATCCAAAGAGAAGAAATCTAGAAAGAAGAAGAATTATTCTGAAAACATAGTGCTACCTGAACCACTCACGTTTGTACCGCCACCTAAGGAAGAGAGGTTCCCAGTGCCATTTGTGCAGGCAACAAGTCCTAAGATGGGCCATAGGTTACCACAATTAATTAACCAGCTTGCAGCACAACAGGTATGGGTCACAGAACAGGTAAATTATAGGTTAATAAATGCGCATTTCATACGCGAGTGAAATGAGACAAAATCAATGCAAGTGCGGTCAATTTTGATGTGTCCAATTCACGATTGGACAGCAATCAAAATTGACCGCAAGTGCATTGATTTTGTCTCATTTTACAAGCATTATGGAATGCAAATTTATTAATCTAATTCATACACGACAGAAAAATAATATTGTATCTTTTGTGAAAAGAAATAAGGCCTTTAATATGACCATCAAAATCAAGAACTTCTCTAAATTAAATAAATAATCACCTTTTAAAAAAAAAAAAACAATGAAACATTCATATGCACTAAACGCCCGCAACGCAACAAGCGCAGTGCATTGTGAAGATCCACTGCACTCCGCGTACTTTATATTCTTGCGTTCTGATTGGCTAGGTGACACGCAGAGTGTATGAATTGTAAACAATTTACTCCAGTCCACAAAGTGTTAGACCACTGTGGAGTTTAAATTTCGGGGGAATTCCTTGGCAAGCAGCTGCATGGTTCTGTGTCATTCATTCAGATTTGTGCTGTTTTTTTAAATGCAAAGTTGCTGCTTTCTGTCAATGTACAAGAATTTCAGTTCCGAAAAAAGGTTCAGTTGGTCTTTTTAACCAAACTTAGTGACTCCTGAATTGCTTTATATGGTTGTTTATTATGGTTGCAAAGTTTGGATGGAATCTTCCTTTGAAATACACAGGTGATATTTATGTGTCATTGTCTTTGGTTCAAATATAAGAAAGACTCTACCTTTCTACCCCTTTATTTCATAAAGATGGTTTTGCAAATAGCTAGCGTCCCCCAAAATTCTGCGGTTAGAATTAACATCAGTTGTGAAAAAACCACTTTGTTCTATTTATTTTAGACAATATTAAATGTAAATGTCTTCATATTTCAGAATTTAAGGCAAGTAAATAATTTTGCCCACCATATTGCATACCTCACCCAAATATCATAAATTGCAACTGTGTATGTGTGTCATGGATGCTCTTTATTGTGAGTGTTATCCAAGGGTCTGAAGATAAAAATAAAAGAAAAACGGACTGAAAATTAAAAAACAACACCTGAAAATATGACTTTTGAATTGGGTAAATAGTAGGCCGGGGACTTTCAGGTAATTAGCTACCCGATTTTTTTCCCGGTCGGGTACCCGACTGTATTGATAATTGAACATTTACATTGTTAGAACGGGTCTACTACAACCATATGATGTCTCAATTACACCAAAAAAAATTTGCCAATTGTGATCATGATTTATCATGTTTACTTCGATGAGATGATGATTTTATTATAAATTGTTGAACACAATTTTTTTTGTTCAAAATTCTATGATTTTATTGTCTAGTTCGGGTAATCAGTCGGCAGATTTTGTACCCGGGTAATCTCATGACTGGCGGGTACGGGTTTTAGTCCTAGCATAGTAAATAGCTGAACTCTCACGTCAATGTGTTAACTTGGATTGTCACCTTATTATTATTAAATGTTGAAATGTCTATGTTATGCTGCAGCAAATGTATCAAGCACTGCCACAAGAGCACAAACCAAGCTTAAAATTCAAATTCCCAAGACCGGAGGACTTATCAACAACTAATACATCGGAAAGTGAAGATGACAAATATACAGACAGATCCACGCCAGCTAAAGGCTTCAAACTTGTAGTATCTAATGGTAAAATTATCAGGTATGTTTGTTTAGTAAGATTTATCGAAGGAAAAGTAGTTGCTTGCAGTTGCTCATACCCATCACTTCTATTTGAGTGTTTAGTGCCAGCTTGTCAAAACCAAGTTCACTGGGTTAAGGCTGGGGTAGACCTTCAACTGCATGAAATGTTTTTGTTCTTTAACTCTCGAAGTAATTGCATAAACAATATAAAAGTATACATTTTTAGAAGCGGATTTTTACCTTGAACATATTGGTGATATCGGTTTTTGACCAAAAATGTTGATTTTGACAAAAAATGCCCAAAACCATATTTTTTGTCCCAAAAATTTCTGGAAAGCCTAATGAAAATTTGCATTCATGAAATTTTTAACTTTTTTGCGTTTTGGAATTTAGAAATAAATGCCCAGGAAGGTGTTTTTTTTTCAAATTTTTGATTTTTATCTTATATTATGAAAAATTGCCAAAAATAGGTCAAAAATTGCCATTTTGGTGGCAATGGTGGGATTTTTTTGCATTTTTGAACTATTTTTAGCATTTAAAAAAAAACAAGATAAAAATCAAAAATTTGAGAAAACCCTTCCTAGACATTTGTTTCTAAATTCCAAAAAGTTCAAAAATTTCACGCATGCAAATTTTAGTCAGGCTTTCCAGAAATTTTTAGGGCAAAAAATATGGATTTTGGTCAGGCTTTCCAGAAATTTTTAGGGCAAAAAATATGGATTTTGGCATTTTTTTGCCAAAATTGACATTTTTGGTCCAAAACTGATATCATCATGATGTTCAGGGTAAAAATCAGCTTCTAAAAATGTATACTTTTATATAGTTTATGCAATTAGTTTGAAAATTACAGAACATAAACGGTTTAGACCAGTAAAGGTCTACCCCAGCCTTAAGTGTTTTTAGCCATCCACCATGGAAGGTGTAAAGTTGCAAGGACTCATAGATGTGTTTGTATAAACATGACACAATTGTAGACTACCCAGATATCTGTGTTGTAATGTGGTCTTCCAACATTGTACAACACGTTACCAAAACTGGATATTAGATAATGTGTTCTTTGACATCAGCCAACTGTGACGTCGATCTTTTGATTTTAACAGACCAATGAAGAACTGAATTTGTTTCCATTTAATTATATAAGTATAGTAACTTTGTCCAATGTGTTATGTAATAGCAACCAAGACTCTCTTCCACATGGTCAAGTTTGAACCCACACTATCAATGTCCACCTAATATGCCCGAAGTATTTTGACCCTTACATGATATTTTTCCTGTAGTCGAGGTGGGTCACCCATATCAGCTGCAAGAAGTCCAGATGGTTTCCAAGCGTTCTCCTCACCAACCAGCGGTCAAGACATGTCAAGAATAAGCGGTGACAGTGATGAGATTGTCGTTGTTGATGATGAACCAGTAGGCAATAATATGTATACTAGCACTCCGCAACCTCCGCCCCAGCCCCTGCAGCAGCAAACGCCTCAAGGCTCACTCAAACTCAAATTATCATGTGAGTTGGCAAATGGTAGATTCTTAATATGTATTGGTTGTACAGTTCATCAAGTTGAGATCAGGCATAGATTTATAGAGTTACTAGCTTTGAACTTTTAACCTGAAATCAGTTTAGTGTTTATAAAGCGCAAATCCTGATTTTGGGTTTTATTATAATGTCAAATTTACATATTCTCATTAGTTCTCAGTCCATTTTGCAATTAATTATTGCCTTTTCAGTTTTTCTTCAATGAAGTGACTTGTATCTATTATTTAAAAAGAGGGGATACCAGACTTGGCACCATTTTGATTCCTTCAAGGAAATCAAATTGAGGTATTCCAACTTTTTGCTGATGATGCTTTGGATCTTATTGTGTTTTATCAATTTTGAACACGCACTCATGCTTAACAACAGCTTGGTAACTTGATTTTTGGATTCAGTTGACCTTAATTATACCCCATTTTGAGCCCATGGGTGGCGGTGCCATTACCCTTTGTGGAATCGGCAGTCTGGTATCTCCCCTCTATATCTATGTGGCAGAGTCTGTGTTGTGAACAATCTTGTCCTGTCATGGTAAAAGAATTCTGTTAGCAGATATAATCCAACAGTGGTTTTGAAAGTTAAAAAATGTCAATAACGACACCCATCAGTTCAGGAATTGTAATACTACAATGCAACAACCATGTATGGAAAGACCATGACAGCATGGCACTGTTTGTTGCTTAGATTTCCTTAGGATGCTCCTTTCATTTCAAATTGACAGAAAATCAAATCTATTCAGTAATTATTTTTTCCATAAAATCCTATTTTATTCTTTTACAGTTAATGCTAGATCCAATATAGTACCAGGTTTTACACCTAGATCTCAAAATTCAAGAGATTCAAGTCGGCTAGACACTACTACTACTACCTCACAGAGTGATACTTTGGACTCAGATGGTGATGATGATGTCATGCCGTCAGATAGAAGTCCACGGGTGAGTGTCCAAGCAAGATTACATTGAAAGGGGTTCAATTTTGAGAAATAGTGACCTCAAAACACAATTAAAAAAATCTGCATAGCACATAGCCTTTTCAACTAAAAAACCAAAACAAAACACACAGCGCTGGCGGCTTAGGGTTTTAGGCCAAAGTAACCTGAGACAAAGTTCTGTTTTTTTTTATGACCTAATCAATCTAACACGGTATGAAGCTAGAACATGTACTAGCACCCCGGACTAGCACACACACCAACCAATTATGAAATTGTTCAGATCAAAAGTAAATGTCATGTCCTTTTATCCCTTCTGATCGGTTTTCTGTTTTGTTTTCTGTAGTCATCACCATTAAGCAATGTTGATGCTCTACTGCAAGCTAGCCAGCTGGATCAATCAGCTCCATTACCAACCATTAGTCTAGCAGATATCGAAGCAGAACTCAAGTGAGTATATAACATTGCATGAGCAAGGAATCTCAAGTCGTCATGTGAGTGCAAGAAAGTCGCAATAGCTGCCATTTGTCATAAATTTGGATTGCACACTTTAAAATCTCCAGTCTTGGGTCAGTGGTTCTTGAAATGACCTGAAGAACCATTTCAAGAACCACTGACATAAGACATTGAAATTTTGAGAGATTTTTCACATTCTTGTGACAAGTTATAAAAAAGATATAATTTAGGGCAGCCATTGCAGTTACGACTTTTTTGCACTCACATGACGAAATCTCCGTCAATAATCCTCCAGTTTTATTGAAAATTGAATTTTTGAGATCAGTTTCATTTATGGGCTAATGAAATGTTGCATGAAAGTTTGCGTTTCTATTTTGCATTTTTTTTAATGTGGCGATGGCACATCATGCATGAAATATATGGACTGTATTGTATTATTTGCTATCGCATGAGAATCAATATTCTTATTGACTATTATTAATTTTATTTAGTGGTGAATGACCATTTAATTGTTATGGTATTGGTATGTCCAGCTAAACTCTATAAACCTTGGAAGTATGTTGCAGGCAGCCGATTAGCGCACATAAACCAATATGACAATACGAGGAAGTAAATTAGTCCACATGTTTCGAATCATAACCACATACCTAATCTTGCTGAATATTCAAATGGACTTATGTTCATGTTTGTCCATGTGTTAGCAACAAAATAGCCAAAGTAATACCAAAATTCATGAACGATTCAGGTACAAAAAATATTAATACGCTGTGATTTGGTTATAATCAATTCTAATCAATTATTACTAGTCTCTTACACAATACAAAATCGCCTGTTCACAATGTTGAAGAATCCAAGGGATATGCCATGGAGTCTGTTATGGAGTAACAAAGTGTGATTGCTTGTTGCATACTTCAACGTTTATAGAGTATATGAAAATGATCAATTTATCAACATGGACACCACTTCAGCAGATTTTTATTTCTTGGTCTTCCAGCTTACTATTGTATCTAAGTGTTTACAAAAAAGTTCAGAAAGCAATGTCGGACACTGACAGACTACCCTCTTTAACATGTTCATTTAGTTTATTGGTGATTGTAGGTCTACTGAAACAGTGCAGGACTCTGAATCAATAGGTCCCAAGTTCTTGTCCACTATGGCCAATAGGAGATAGCTTTGATCAAAACAGTTAATCTTAATTGCTTTGATGAACCAAGCGACATTGGGGGAGCTGCTATGTGAAAGAGAACACACTAATTGCTTGTTATGGGTGTGCACATCAGTCATGCAGCTTCTCTTCTTGAAAGTGAATGTGAAGGATCCTGTAAAGCTGCATTTTCTAATTTGAGTGCTAAAAAGTGGTATCTGCAATAGCTGCCTTTTTCATAAATTTGCATTGCACATTTATCATTACACACTGATTAGTTTAGATATTATGTCCAGTCTTGGGTAAGTGACTCTTGAAATGGTTCTAAGAACCATTTCAAGAGCCACTGACATATGGGAGAGAAATTTTGAGCAATTTTCAGGGATGTAAGTTTTCAGGAAATTTCCTGAATTCAGGAAATTGTACTGAAAATATCTTGTTTTCAGGAAATTTTGTCCTAATATAAAAGATTAAGAAGAGTGGTCTTTTCAAGTAATTTTTAAGACATTTCAGGGAATTTTTACTTAAGTGACTTGCATCCCTGAATTTTTCGCTCTGTAGCGATAAGGCGGTAAATAAGTATAATATATGGCGGCCATTGCAGATACATCTTTCTTGCACTCACGTGATGATTTATACTGAAGAATGCAAATGCACAACAAAAATGCATGGAGCATGTGTATATTTTGTGATTTTGAGCTCAAAAATTCAACATGCTCAGTGCATTTACGTTTTGCGTTTGCATCAAGTATAAATTTGACAAGAAATTCTCATCGCATCTCATCGTTATGAAAGAGGCGCAATATCTCATCATTATAATTGATATATAATATTATGGGCCTTGATGCCTTGATATATATATAATATAAGCATGTCTTTTTTCTTTTGTGAATTTTGTTTTGCTATTTCTGTTTCATTTTTTCCATCTTTGTTTTGCAATGCATCGTGAATGAAGCATGTTTGTTCTGTGTATTTTGCTATTTTATCACACACATAGGCCAGATGCGCTTTCTCTTATTTCATCTGAAACCAGAAACCAGCCAGCGTCGCCAGGCACCCAGGATGCAATCCAAGGCATGCTATCAATATCCATGCCTAGCGTGCAGAATAAACGCCTAATCACGCAACGCAGTACACCGGGGACGAATAAGAGACGAGGGCAGAAGAGGGAGTATACAGATGAGGATACAGAGTTGCCAAACTGCTATCAAGATGCTAAATATGGTAAGGCACTGGGAACAAATAGTAATCGTGCAAGGAAGTAGTATCTGCAATACCTGCCATTTGTCATTAATTTGGATTACACACTGTATAATCTCCAGTCTTGGGTCAGTGGATCTTGAAATGGTTCTTCAGGTGAGACCGTTACCTGAAGAACCATTTCAAGAGCCACTGATATATGGCAGGGAGATTTTGGAGGATTTTTCGCATTCTAGTGACTAGATGTTAAATAAATTTAACTTAAGGCAGCCATTGCAGATACGGCTTTCTTGCACTCTCATGACGGGTTGAAGATCAAACAGTATGATCAATCCCATATGAGTTCTTTAAAGCCAAAAGTTAGTTTCTTTACCTCTTGCTGCTGGCTAAAGCTTGGAATTCATACTTACAATGCAATGCGTGCGTTTCCTATAATTTTCACCGGAAATGTCACCGCAAATGAATTCATACTCAAAACGCAAATGAACTGTGGCAACCGAAACGAAAATGCAACAAAAAAATCAGATTTTTCTCAACTCTCCATCAACGCGTGCTCGTTGCATTTATGTTTGAGTCGAGTTAAATTTCAACCTGAGATGCAATGAGAAATCTGGATTTGAGTTAAAGTCCCTAAATCTATTTCTATTGTTTCACTCTCAGCTACCCTCAAATGGTTTAGCGGCTGATTAATAAATGTGTTGAACTGAAGCTTTTTGAGGACAGAAAAAAACAGTGGCAACTCTCTCAAAAAATTGCCCCCATTTCATGGTGATTCGATATGAATCAGGAGCAAATGTTAATGGACCAGAGGATGTTTTCAAAAAAATCAAGAAATGCATGGTATCAACTACTGGCAAACTCTGTCAACAACACAACAAAAGGGGGACAGCTTCTTCCAAAAAGTTGCTTCCCTGTCATCATGGGGATTTGACCTGATGCGACAACAGCTTTTGAAAGAAATCGGCCCTTTTGTACCCATTAAAAAGCTTGGGACCACCAAGGTTTAGGTCTTGGTAGAGGATTGGATTTTTCCAAGTCTTGGCCCTCCAAAAAAGAAAAGGGAAAATCATAAGTTAAAAACAAGAACTCTACAGGGTCTTGCAACAGTTGTTCGGTAACATTTCTTAATTGAGAAAATGCATGTTTAAGCATTTTTATGTTTAGATTTTGAATTAACTTAAAAACAATATGATAATGGTGTTAGAAAGACAAACTTTAAGCAAACAATATCAAATAGGAATATTCACCAGTGTTACCTCGCAGGTTTTTAATTTGCGGCCAGTCGTCCAATTTTGACAAAGTTGAAATATTCCTTGCAACAAAATCTTTACGCTGGTACCCTCGATGTGGGCGCTTCACTATGGTGCAGACTGCCCATCACCAACGGCTGATTATAATTAGTCAAAATTTTTATCATTAGAATTACACAACTTGCCAGTTCACTCGCCGTATCTAACTACATGGCAATCGTTCGTGAGTGGAAGGTTTTGGTGAAGAGGTTGACAAAATGGCGATGTTTACATTTGCGACATCTGCATGATACACCGCGTTTAACTACGCGTTCATGAAATTTGTGCAATCACCAATGCGTCACGCGTGTAAGTGTTTGACGTTGAAAACAAATGCCTTCAGGATACGGACTAATCAAGTGCTTAGATTGATAAGCAGTTACTAGTGTCTTATTTTGCATAAGATGTCAGAGCCCAGCGTACAAAATCACTAGCTGATGCTGAAAGTTGACTAATATAAAACCAAAAAGTATCTTTCCCACATATTTTCAAAAATCTGCTGCGCCATTATTCAAACTGATGCGCCAATTGCGTACCATAAAGCCTAAGTGGAAACACTGGTTATCACTCATTTTGCATGTCTCTTTCTTTTGCAGTCTATCCTTCTCTAGATGATGATGGAGATGAACCCTTGTTCAAATCCCGTAGTAAGAACCCACGGAGAGAAACAAGAGATGCACCGTGGAATCCCAAGGCCAAAGTCAAAGCACCTATCAAGAAGACAGATAGGCCATCAAGGGAAGGTGCCAGGAGACAGTTCATTGAAGAAGGCTTAGCTGATGCTGCAGCAAGGCTAGCTAACAAGGTAGATATAGCATTGTCAGGATTGGAATAAAGCTGGGTTTTGTTTAGAAAGTTTATCGAGCTAGGTGTCCAGATATTTTGGTTGTGGGCCTATTTTGCCTTATAAATTAAAAAAATGTTATCATGCTAACAAATCAGTAAAGTAAACAATTAAATTTTAATACTTTCATTTTGTATCGTGAAAGTATACCTTTTTCTTACCAACATGACCCAAAGACTCTTTGAATCTGGTCAAGGTCATTATTACTAATAGTTAAATGTTGTAAAGACTGTGGATGCGGGTGTGGATGCATTTTGGATCACATACTAAAAAAGTAGTAAACATAGACGCAGACACAAGGACCGTGGACATTTTATGATCATGTCGGAGGCCTATGTGAAACAGGAATTTCAGTTCTTTTGAAATTTCATGATTATTTTATATTTGTTATTTAATTCACCAGCTTCTGATGCTTACTAACACTATACAGGTTCAATGATGCATGCTTCCAGAACTATGATACACTCTAACTATAACTCTAGGGATATTTTTGGACATAAACTGCTGAATGTTTCTATTAAAAATTGATTTATACTGTACCATTTTAATCACAGCCAAGACCCAAAAGACAGTACATCAGGAGAAAACCGCTAGCATCCAAAAAGCCAGAAGCACCTCCACCCGAGCCCCCTCCTGACCCGTATGCATTCATAGATGACGATGACTTGCCGTCTACTAGTGCCAGTGCCCTGTCATTATCACAAGGCATGCTGGACTTTCAAACTCATATGTCACCAGCAGGGTTAGATTTAACACAGAGTGCACCTAGCTCATTATTTGATACTGGTGCATCATCATCAGATGGGGTGCATCATCAACAGCCGCACGACACAAATGCTCAGGGTACAAAGCAAGAAGGACCAGGGAGACGTGAGTACAATTATTTCATTCATTTTCTTTTATTATTATTTTGTCTACTCTCTGATATTGTCCTGTGTTTTAGAAAGAAATGAACATTTTTTTCAGGCAAAAGTTGACATGATTACATACAAATTATAGAGAATTGATAGATGCGTCATGTGGGTATTTTGGTTTTAATCACTTATTTTGGCCTTCAAATACATGGTATTATTGAATTCATTCAATTTCCTTCAAATCATGAACATCATACAATGGTAAAGAAGTGGAGTAAAGAAGTGTATCCACCTCATATTGTATGCAAGACTTCTTTTCAAATTTCATACGATCAAAGAGTTGAACTACCAGTCACAATACATACAGTGCATTTTTGTTATTGCTGCATTCGTTCTTGGCATAAACATCCAGCAAATTTGTTGGAAATTTTAATGATTTCATTGATAACATTAAATATTAATTCAGCAATCTGTATGTATTACCAAGACACTGGGGCCTGTATTCCATAAAGTTGTTTAGTTAAATCACTATCTTAACTGAACATCAGCTGTCCAGGAACAATTTGGTTTTAATCACTTATTTTGGCCTTCAAATACATGGTATTATTGAATTCATCCGTTGCAGCTTTCAAGCGGAACAGTTCAGTGAGCCATGCTGTTGACGGGAAAATAAATCCGTGGTTTAGCTGACACCTTTATGGAATGCAGGCCAAAGTGTCCAATAGATATTATTCTGGCTACTTAACACAACCCATAGTGTTTATGTAATACGGCTGAATATCAGAATTTGCATAACAAAACCCAACGTTATTATTGGGTATTTATTATCAAAGTAACCTGTTTATGTTTTGAGTAACTAACCCAAATCCCTAGTGCAAGGTTTTAATTTTTAATTTTTTTCTAAATATCATATGAACCTTAGTAATTATTTGTCATATTTGTATTTTTTACAGCAAAGAAACAAAAGAAGAAAGGTGCGGCTACTGCGAAGCAGAGATTAGGAAAAATATTAAAGCTACATAAAGGCGGCAGATTAATTGTATAGTGTACAGTATATTGTGTGCTGCAAATCATTGGTAGACATTGTATCCATGTTATTGGGCATTCCCAAGGAATTTAAGAAATTGGAATCAGTTTTTGAGACTTCAACAGGTAATTGGTGCTTAAAAGCTATTTCGGACCCTTCTATAAAGGTAATTATAGTATTTT
>JXSR01S012649.1:14188-27200 GCA_000969725.1 Ophiothrix spiculata
AGTGAGCAGATCCGACGAGACGCCATCTAAGGTAACCAGCTGCTTTCTGTTCGTGAGATATGACTTAAACCATCCAGGGTTAATTCCCATGAAACTTAGCTTCGAAAAAAGAATGTCGTGATTGACGCTATCAAACGCCTTCTGGACATCGAGAGGAAGCATGCCAACATAATTGCCATTTGAAATTTCATTTCTGATAAGATCTGTTAGGAAAATCAAGCAGGTTTCAGTGGAAAAACCTTTCCTGAAGCCAGACTGTAGTGGGTAAATAAGATTCTTAGAGGAGAGGTAATTTTCAACCTGCATGTAAACACATTTCTCCAAGATCTTAGACATGCAGCTAAGAATGCTGATGGGACGGTAATTACCCACGTTCAGTCTGCTGTTTTTCTTGAACAAGGGAATCACTTTGGCAAGTTTGAGATCGTCTGGAACTCTCTTGGATGTAATGGATAAATTAATGATATGGGTCAATACTGGGGCCAGCTGGGGGGCTCCATCACGGAGGAATCTTGGTGAAATTTCATCAAGGCCAGCTCCTTTTAAAGGATTAAGCTTTTTCAATTCTCCCAAAACGAAGACAACACCAACTGGCTCCAGATCAAAACTGTTTGGAAAAATACCCTTGTTTAAATAAAACTGTGGCACTTGGTGAGTAAATTTATGAATAACGTGAGGTAATTTGTTCCTGAAGTGTTACACATGTTAAATTAGGAACCTACACCTTTAAATGCATGCATCAATAGTGTGGAAGTTAACAATTGAAATTAACCATCACACACTGCCAAAATTTGTGTGAGTATGTTTGTTGGCATGCACAACAGCAAAAACAAGAAATGTCAACAATATTGAAAAAAACAACGAAATACTCTAAAAGACAGATCAGAATACCATGGCCTCATCTTCTAACACTTCAGGCTCAATTAAATCCATTCATATCCATCCAAGTTTATTCTCCTCCTAAAAATGACCTTTTCCGTATGCATTATGCATACAACATTAACACATACAAACACACCTCTTGCCCAATTCCTCTTATTCATAAGTCACCAGGGAGTTGCATCGCCTTATGTCGATTCATCATGTGCATACAAAATTTGGCAGAACAGCCTGTGCTCAATGTCTCTAGATGATATCGTATCTCATTACATTATGTGAAACCCATAGATTAAAGTGCAGATAGGAAACACGACTATTTGGCCCTAAAATTCAGTTAAGTTAGTGGATTGCGCCACTAGGGCCTGGACTGTTGCTGCACGAGTGGGTAGTCACCCCGGTCTGTGTTCTGGTCGCGTACTACAATTACTTAAATACATAGTACAATGCAATACGCATCTTTTATTTTCCGCCAAATTATGCCTACTCAAGGAATAGCGCTTGACTACCTTGATAGCCACATTTTCGGTCAAATTACCAATCCTTTGCTGGAGTACGGTGAAACCTATGATCTAAAATCAACCAAAACTAATGAATACTGCCATACTCATTCAAGCTGCCGTCCCCCCCTCCCCCAAATCATTGATTAAGTCTCGGCCCCAATACCAGGAGACATCTGACTTGTCTAGATCCTGACTCGTTAAGACATTTTCGACTCATTCTGGTTTGTAGTTTTTTTAGAGTTATTCAGAAAAAAAATGTGTTGAAGTAGGAATTCCAGTAAATTGTGCACGCTTTTGCGAGGCCACTGTGAGCGGCTTTCCGGAGTGAAAGAGTTAATGAATCAAATCGGCATATAATACATGATTTTTCTATAATATGTGTGTTTACAATGCCTTGCAAGGGATCATTTTAGACAGTGAACTTGGCTCATTGTTGAATTTATATGTACTTTGATGTATTAAATTGTATGTGCAAAAGGGGTGGGATCCATCTGAACCCAATATTATGTGCATTAATATTTAGTATTTTCACACATTTGCTGCTGAAATTTTCCGTAAATCATTTTTTTCGACCGCCATTTTGAAATGAACCTACTGGTTTTAAATTTTTGCATATTTCCTCAGCCACAAAACCTACACCTAACTCAAATAAGCTCATAATTTCAAAGGAACATTTGTCCGAGAACATGGGTTAGACTTCTTATGATACATTCAATAAAACAACATGTGTGACATACACTGACCCAAGTCCATGGATTTTTACAAATTTTGAATACATAAAGAACATTTTGGGGTAATTGTGGTATGGATTCATTTTAGTCTTTCACACACAAGGTAGCCTTATCTATAATGAAAGTATCTCCTGTGACTGTGTTTAACTCATTTGTGATGACGCACACCAAAAAGGGGGACTTTGCGACAGAACACTTTTCAAGAAACTGATGAAAGTAGGCAGCGAACAATAAAGAAAATAATAAGAATTTCCAGCAGATTTTCTGTTTTAAAAAGTGATCGCCTTGATCAATTTCAACAAATAAGGTGTCATTTTAAAGCTTAGAAAATGCTGTAACTGATGAAATGATAAAATCAAAATTGATATCATCTGCAAAGTCCCTTCTTTCGGGGTGAGCCATTACATTTTTGAAAAAGTGGACCTGGGTCAGTGTTGCATTCTGGTATTCAATTAAGAGTCAGGGATAATAAATATACTTGCCCAGTGTCCCTTTAACAAGCTTATCTTTCAAACAGTAGGGTAATTTTAACATTCTAATAATGTAACCGGCTAAGCTTTTGTTTTCTCTGTATTTTCATCCCTGCCCCAAAACACATAAAATTCTAAACACATCATATGGCGCCATTCAACAAATACTTTTTGCCACTCATCAACACTCCAGACTCCATCAAAAGCAATTCATAAACCCACTTCCATTTCTTTTACACATTTTAAAACAAATCATGAGAAATATAAAATTGCGCAAACATTATAATGCTTGTAATGTAAAAAGAGAGCTGACTAACATGGGTCCACTACATGTATACCAAATAGACTAACTTACGAGGTCTGATTTGTCTAAAAATTGGCAAGTGGAAGGGGTAATATGTTCGGTGAATGTTTTGTTATAATGTGGATGTCCCACTGCCATTTTGATTTAAATTCTAGACTACCTAGGTAAATTCTCAAGTTTGGCCAATGCAGCTATTAATTCTGGAATTAAGCCTTCGTCTGTTAAATAAGGGTTGATGACAATGATACCTTCATAAAATTTTGATGAACTGTATCTCTTTATTTTATGGTGAAATAAATAAAATTAATAAAGACAAGTTGGTTCTCGAACCACACGTCCCGCCTGATGGCAGTTCGTAAAGGATTTTAGCAGAAAAATTTCTTATTTTAAAATGGTCACCTTACTGGTGAGTGTTTGTTCCATGTTGAACAAAGGTTTGAAGAAGTTTGTTTGATGTGGGGTCAAGGGTTAACAAGGTATGGCCATACCCTTGACCCTTTGACCTCGCAATGAGGTTGGGTTTTTTTGCTCTTGAAATAATTGGGAAACGAAAATCTGATCGACAACAATGTACTTTTAAAACAGACAAGGGTAAACAGATCACGGATCCAAAACAAATTGCAGACTCATTTAACGATTTCTTTGTAAATATTGGCCCGCAACTTGCTTCAAAAATCACACACTCAGGCAAACATTACTTTGAATATCTTAAAAACCCTACTGAAAAATGTATTTTTATGAAACCTGTTGTTGCTGAAGAAGTCTTAAAAATAATAAGTAAATTTGATCAAAACTAAAGTCCAGGTTATGATGATATTGGTAACTTCATTGTTAAAAAAGTTGCATCTGAAATCTCCGATCCATTAACTCGTATTTTTAACCTTTCTCTTTCAACTGGTGTTGTCCCGGATCAACTTAAAATGGCAAAAGTTATACCAATTTATAAGAAAGAAGATGCGGCATTTTTTTCAAATTACCGTCCTGTGTCAGTCTTGCCATGTTTTTCCAAAATATTAGAAAGACTTGTCTTTAATAGATGTATGGAATTTATTGATAAAAATAATATCTTAAATGATAAACAATTTTGATTTCGCCCTCAACACTCAACATACATGGCGATTGTAGAATTAGTAGATAAATTAACCAATGCAGTTGAAAAGAACGAGACAACAATTGGTATATTCCTGGATCTGTCAAAAGCCTTTGACACTATAAATCATGAAATATTATTACACAAGTTGGAACACTATGGTTTTAGAGGTATGGCACTAACATGGTTTAGACACTATTTAGAAAACAGAAAACAGTTTGTAAGATATGAAATGCAAGACTCAAAGTATCAAATGCGGTGTTCCTCAAGGATCGATTTTAGGACCCCTGTTATTTATATTATATGTTAATGATATTGTAAATACGACTTCTATGCTTGAACTAATTTTATTTGCTGATGACACAACACTTTTGTTTTCAGACCCGGATATTTCTTCGAAAATTGATATAATTTACAATGAACTTAATGAAATATGTAATTGGTTTCAAGCAAACAAATTGTCAATTAACGCAAGTAAAACCAATTATATGGTGTTAGGCACTAGTTTTAATACATCAAAGTATTCCTATAATAATACAAATACAGACCTTGAAAAAACTTCTTTGAATATAACTCTTGATGGTGTGTCATTACATAGAGTTAGTTCAACTAAGTTCTTAGGTGTAATTATAGATGAAAATAATATCAAAAACAATTGCACGCAATGCCGGAATGATGACTAAATTGAAACATTTTGTTCCTGAAAACATATTGTATTCTTTATACTGCACACTGATAATGCCCTATATAAACTACGGTGTGTTATTATGGGGGAACACGTACAAAACTTATCTGGATAAAGTTCTAAAACTTCAAAAATGGGCAATCAGGACAGTGGCAAAAAGTCATTACAGAAGTCATACTGGACCTCTATTTGTAAAATATAATTTACTCAATGTGTTTGATACATACAACTTAAATATTGGTATCTTTATGTATAAACATCATAACAATCTACTTCCAAAAATATTCTCAACTAATTTTACAAAGCATGCACAAAAACACAGGTACGCTACAAGAAATGCCCAGGACTACAGTTTCAACTTAACAAAAAAAGTTTTCTCTGATTCGGCTATCCGAAACTCTGGACCAGTTTTTTGGAATTCATTAAAAAGCAAAATCAAATAATGTGAAAATATGAAACTTTTTAAAAATCAATTAAAAGCAAACCTTATGTGCAAATATAATTGATCTTTGGAGCAAGTCTTGTTAAAAGTGTTTTTGTGTATGTGTATGTTTTCTTCACAATTTACGGAGTTTTGTTATCTTATTTTTGTTTTCTTATGAGTATGGAACTAGTTTTGTTTGAACAGGGTATGTTTACTTCAGGCCTACCTGGCCTTTCAAGCATGTCCTCAATATCATGTGTTGTTTTGTTTTGTTGTGTTTTAAGTATATATTTGTAAATTTGATGATATTGAAATAAAGTTGAAGTTGAAGTTGAAGTTGTTGACTCATGGTACACATTTACACCATTTGGAACATTGACCTCAAATGACCTTTTGACCTTGACTGATCTCAACCTAGGGCCAAGGGCTATCCAAGGTCCAAGGGTGCATAAGAAATTGTTGTGACCTTAAATTGACCTCTAATGACTTTAGGTCAACTGTTTGATCTTTAAATGACCTAAGGTCAACTTTTTGACCATTGTGGAAATTTGACCACAAATGACATTTTGACCTTGCCTGACCTTGACCTAGGGTAAAGGGTTATCCATGGTATTAAGTTTAATCCACACAGAGTTATGGGTTCATGAGTTATAGCTGTGACCTTGAAATGACCTTGGATGACCTCAGGACAACTTTTTGAAAATTTTCGAGTTTTGACCTGAAATGACCTTGAACACACACCCCAAACAAAAGTTTTTCAGCAGGAGTTTATCTCGAGACCCTTCATATCACGTAAGTGTCATTACCATAGGCCATATGGTTCCAAAGATATGCTGCGGACAGCGCATGCCTCACAGGGCACAGAAAAGTGACTGGTATATCTCTTCCTCACTTTGTTCAGGCAAGACAAAAAACCAGTGTTGAAGCAACCCATCACTTCATATTTGAGTTATGAAGTGTCTCTTGAAAGCAATTT
The DNA here is from genome assembly GCA_000969725.1 of Ophiothrix spiculata. Taxonomy (NCBI): domain Eukaryota; kingdom Metazoa; phylum Echinodermata; class Ophiuroidea; order Amphilepidida; family Ophiotrichidae; genus Ophiothrix; species Ophiothrix spiculata. Next base: position 20,248 of record JXSR01S012649.1, read on the forward strand.
GAGAAGTTAATTTGTGGTGTGCCACCACATGTGCAGAGCACCTTTCTCAGTTCGAAAGGATTGGATCTGAATTTTTTTCTGTAAGTGGATCTTACTACACCTCCTTCACTGCAAAGCGTGTTACCTTCCTAGCATTGAATAATACTGGGTTCAGAGAGGCACATGAGAGTCACAGGCATAAGCCACGATCACCAATGTGAAGTTCAACTTTCAAAACTCTCAATGAATACGCATTTGATAGGACAGTTATGATAGTTGAACATGTGTACAGTCATGTCCAAAACCATCCAAAATGTCTTCAATTGTACCATACCCTTCTTATTGACTTATATCACAAAATACATCAAGTTAGCATTCCAACATCTGTAAATATTGCAAAGATTTTGAGTTAAAGAAGTAATGAATAATGAAAAAGGTGAAAATAATGCATTAACTTTCAAGTTCCTTATTTCATATAATTTTATTCACATGAATCAACATCTTATTGATAAATAAACTATAAATAATAAAAGCAGCTTGTGAACATTTATCTTAGATCTTACAAAGCTTTGCACTTTGAACCAAAATATTTCAAACAAACTTGCACAAATAGAAATTCCACTATGCCAATTCCTATCCATGTAATACACATCACCCACTGAGTTTTCTATACATCCCGATATTGTCTGATATATTTGCTTTATTAAGTGTCAGATCTTATTACTACCTCAAATGCAAAGTACCCCATAAACAATGCAAGTGAAAGTAAGTACATAAACTTTCGAGAAAAGATGCTTGGTGCTCTACAGGGATTCAAGTCAAAAAATTGACAAGCATTAAAAAAAAATAAAAACACCATAATTTTAGAACTAGTACCGTTCCCCTGATCACCCCGCCCCTCCTACGGACCCAGCAACAAGGCAGATGTGGCTAAGGGATGGTGGACACGGCACTGTAAACAGGGCTACATAATTGTGATGGCTCACCCCGAAAGGGGGGACTTTGCAGATTATATCATTTTTGATTTTATCATTTCATCTGTTACAGTATTTAATAAGCTTTAAAATAACACCTTGCTTGTTGAAATTGATCAAGACAATCAAATTTTACAACAGAAAATCTGCCGGAAATTCTTATTATTTTCTTTATTTTTTGCTGCCTATTTTCACCAATTTCTTGAAATTTGTTCTGTCGCAAAGTCCCCCTTTTTGGGGGTGAGTCATCACAATTTTTGTGTTTGCTTAGGGGTTCATTGGGGTTTTTGGAGACATTTTTTGGATGGCTGCTTTCCCCATCCCTCCCTCCATCCCTGATTATGGGTTTGCAACTGAGTTCACTATTACTAAGATATTCAAGTTGCAAACTTAGGTTAGGCAATTTTCATTTTGACTTTTTAAAACATGTTCAAGGATATATTTTTGTCTATTACCCCCTCGTTCTAACCAGACTTATCCAAACATCTTAATTTCCCAAAACATGAGTAAGGCAACAATTTTATTCAATTCAATTCAATTTTATTCATAATACCATTCAGATGTCATTAGCGTGACAATATCTGTTTAATGAGGCTGCTTTGTTTAGAAAATAGAATGTTTCATGTAACAATTGTCATAATTCTAGCAATATGACCACCCACCCACTCATAACACCAAGGTAGGTCTAATGGTATGGAAGATAAGCCAATCAAATCAATTTTTGCATAATTATGCAAATTAGGTACTTAATTAGCATATTTTAAGCTAAAATTTCTTCAAAGGAAAACTTTGGCCCAAGCCCTGTTCATTTACCAAATATCATGATTGCATGTCATTATGTGACCATTCAGAACAAACCTCCAATGAAGTCGGCCTCTTGTCTAATTTATTTTATTGCAGATTAAAAAAGAACACATCTTCAATGTTAAAACAACACAACTTGTTTCAAGTTCATTCAACACCCAGAAGTGGAGTTACAATTCTTCAAAGCAGGACATGTTGTAATACTAGAGGGGAGCGTGGCCGAGCGGTTAGAGCACAGGTCTCATAATACAGAGATTGTGGGTTCGAGCCCTGGGCCGGGCGGTTTTCGTCTCCTTGTTTCCTTGGGCAAGAAACTTTACTCTACTTGCGCCTTGGTCGGACAGTCACGTAAAGCCGTGGGTTCCCTGTGCGAATGCTCCTTAATGGGGTGCTGCATACAGTGTATACCTGATGAGTCTATAAGGTATTCCGCACTTCCATTAGGAAAAAAATCGTATGATTGGCGTAACCCCACTGACCTTATTTTTACTGCCGACCCTAAATATTTTAATTTTTTTGAGCATGTAAAAAACCTCCAAATCCCAAATTTGATGGGAATCGATTCATGGGAGCCCGAGATATGGCTTTGCAGGACATTCAAAATGACAACAACAAAAAAAGATGTGTTACAGAAAAAGTGAAGATTTTTTTGCTTATGTGTCGTATATTTTGTTTTCTTGTATGTCAAACAAAGGCTCGACTTAAAAAAAAAAAGAAATCAATCCTACCTACCTACCCTATTTTTTTTCTATGTTACGCCAATCAAACATTTTTTTAGGCCTTAGTGCATAAGGGGGAGAGGGTTCCATGGTACCCCCTTATAAAAACCAACTTTCTTTATAATCTTTACACCATATATCAGTTCGGCTAAACTCACAATTCGGATTCCGAATTTGGATACTCCGTATCAAAATTCTGATACCCGTATCCAAAATTGGATTAAAAACAGCTGTAACGGGATATCAGCTGAAATGAATATTCAGCTTCGCCGCGCACCATACCGGTATGTATAAAAGTCAACAACATTATCATCATTTGTCATCTAAATTCTAAGAAAGTATTGGCCAAATTATTTTGCCTTCAGTGATAAGGAGCTATCAGGACATGTTTCGAAGCTGTCCCGCTGGAATTGCACAAATGAAAATGACATTTCCACAGATACATTTATCATAAATGCAAGAAAGATGTTCTTCATGTACTTGCCAGCGTATCAGAATTCAGATACCCCTCCATATCCTTATTCTGATACAGGTATCACAATTTAGATACGAAATGTACGTGGGTATCCGAATTCGGATACGTATCCGAATTGTGAGTTCCGCCGAACTGATATAGGTACACTAATCACAACCATATTTCAGAGAAAAAATATAAAATATATGTGCCGTTTCAAAATGGTGGTCAAATTAACCAATTTTCATTTCGCGACATCTTGATTTTGGCCAAAATTTGAAAAACCCACTTCCCGCAGGAATTTTCCCAAGAACTTTGGCTCAAATTAGGAGATCATGAAAAAATTGACATTGTTGAAATAAAATTTGGAAAATTTTACTCAGGGACGGGTTTATGGGCAAATCAAAAGGGTAATTTATGCTAATTAGCTCGAAAACGATGCGGTCGATCTCATTTTTTTTCCCCAAAAAGAAGCACAACTACTATTTAGGCAATTACAAAAATTAACAGCTCGAAATATTGTGGCATTAAAATACCAGAACTGAAAACCAAATGCATGGTACCCCCCTTATGCAGTTAACTTGTTAAACCACAGGTTAAACCTAGAAAACTTTGTGAAAGTTTTATGCACATTTCCAATTTGACTAGTCGCCTGGGTCTCAATTTTTCTGTCCCAAGGGGCGTAAAAAGTCAGGAACCATAGGGTAAAAATCGCCCGGCACCCGATTAAGAAAAAGCTTGATCACAATATAATTTGATTACTAGGTTAGATCTCTGTGGAATTACTGCCCTTTCTTTTTGGTTTACCTCAACTTTTTTCCCACACAACGTAATCAGGCCAATGAAAAGAATTCTATTACTATCTTAGAACAAAATCTGTGAAATACAGGTTATTTAAAACAGCATTGAGTGGAAAAGTGCCCAACACAACAAGCTCCTTGCTTGGAAATTTGCACTTCAGGGAGGGAAATATGGCCTATTGGAAGAAATTTACATGCAAGAATAAACAGGAAAATTGAAGGTATTTGTCAGTAAACTTATCATTTTTCAGACCCTGTAAAATAGGTTGACCTAACCCTAACTATACCAAATACCAAAAAATCCCATTCTGCAAAGTTAGGCAAATCGACTAAGTCCGAATACGTAATACATGTAGACCAAAATTAGTGATGATCACGAAATTGCTGCCATGGCAACGCCTGATCGGTGGCTTGACATAGTGATAATTGGTTTGGGATGCGGGAGGTACTGGGTTCAAACCCAGGTGGAAACCAAATATTTTTAACTTGTAAATTTCCAAGGAGATAGCTTCTGAGCGGAAACGTGGGGTAGGGAGTTCAGGTTCAAGCTTTTAACCTGGAGCAAATTTCTAAAAAGGAAGGTTGTCCGGTAATGAAAGTCCAGCATGATCTGGTCAACCCATGATTTGAACAGTAACCCATGGCCTACTACAGGTGTTTGATAGTAATCTTTCATTTTTAAAGCGTCAATTGGGTTCTAAAATCTGTTTTAGAGGGTTTCAAAAATGTAATTATTAAAAGTTTTGAAATGAACATTCTCATTGCATGACTACCATTTTTGGAAAAGTTACGACATAGACTATCATTCAAATGGAAATCTGATTGTATGTCCATAAATGGCAATTAAACAAAAGATGTGCACACATCAACAAAATGTTTTTTATAAAGTTTTTGAAATATAATTAGAAAAGGAAAAAGTTTCCACGATCTGGGTTTTCCTGTTTATGATGTCATACAAAATTACAGCCCCAATTAAATGAATTATGATATTGTATGGTCCTGATTTTTCTTTGTGTGAAAATAAACATGTTTTGATAAAACATATAAAATAATTCTTACCACTTCCCTCGTCAAATGATTCCTGATTCGCCAATTATCTATTATTATTTATTCGCCAAGAGGAAGTGAATATCTAGGCCAATCAGGAAAGCTGTTTAATTTTTTTTTATTATTGTTACAGGACTATTTGAACTCTAGAAGCAGAAATTTTCAAAACTTTGCTCACAAACTTAACAATTTCCAATATAGGACTTGTGAACTAAAGTTTGTGTTTGAAATGGTGGTCTAGAAACCCAGGGGCCACTGAGCTATATTGGTGTACACACATGCGTGAACAAAAAGAAAATCACGGAAAAGGGGGTATTTTTCTATGACCAACACGGAAAGCTGCACTGCTCGTGTTTAAGGGTCTAAAAACACTGATTTTCAACAGAAAGGGGTGGGTTTTTTTCAAAACAAAAATACAAAATTTCGACAAATAGAGGTGTTTTTTAAACCGCAAGAAAAAATCAAACTTTAATGGGGTTAAATTTTTTGGGAAAATTGCACATAAATCCTTGTTTAGGGGTATTTATTCAAGTTATGCTCAAACTTGTTTAGGAGTTATTTTGTAAACCTTTGTTCATGCATGTGTACATCAATATACCCAAGTGCCTCCCCCCCCCTCCCAGGGGGGAACTCAGTGTGAAAAGGGATTTGAGGGCTGTACATACCCATATTTCATTTCTTATCTAGGTCAGTCCCTACCTGAGCCATGATCCAAACCATTGCAGTTATACATAGAATTGATTTTCATTGCTTTCTGACCTATAATGATAATCGTATTTACATACAATAAAATATCCTTCAATTGTTCTTCTAAATAGGAAAGGACATCATCGCCTGATAGATTTTAAACAAAGGGTTATTTTTAATATGAACATTGATTTTAAACAAAGAAATTGATAATGCCCAAACAATTGAATATAATATGCAGCAATGACCCAAGCGCAGCTGATTCGTTGGGAAGAAATTGCATGGTAAAAAACTCCTAATATTAACCCTATTTCTCTCGCACCTAAATAGCACAATATGTTTACTGTCGCTGGCAAGTACTTAACAATGTGTTTTTAATTTCATAATTATGGTATAGGTCAGTAAATGGCATTTCATTGGATAGCTTGGACTTGAAGGTTTCTGAAAAGGCAATGACTTTATTCATTATGCTAATTATATGCAAATTAGCTCATGAATAATTAATGAGGCTCTGGATAAAAACAATATCAGTTCGGCGGAACTCACAAATGGGATACGTATCCGAATTCGGATACTTACGTACATTTCGTATCCAAATTGTGATACCCGTATCAGAATAAGGATATGGAGGGGTATCTGAATTATGATACGCCTGTCGTGGCGCAGGAAACAAATCGATAGCGTAAGCTGACAAGTACATGTAGAACATCTTTCTTGCATTTATGATAAATGTATCTGTGGAAATGTCATTTTCATCTGTGCAATTCCAGCGGAACAGCTTCGAAACATGTCCTGATAGCCTCATATCAAAGATAGCATTTAGATGACAAATGATGATAATGTCATTGATTTTTATACGTACCGGTATGGTGCGCAGCGAAGCTGAATATTCATTTCAGCTGATATCCCATTTCTGCTGACCGTTTTTAATCCAAATTCGGATACGGGTATCAGAATTGTGATACAGAGTATATCCAAATTCGGATACGTATTCGAATTGTGAGTTCCGCCGAACTGATATATTAACATTTTGAATGTAATATTTTGAGTACTTGTATGCAATAACTTTGAATTTTCGTGTTCTTTTTAGACTTTTTGTCAAGGTTGTAATTTGCCGAAATTGATTTTTGGGACAGATTCACAATCCTTGTGCATACTTCAAAACATCCGCACAGTTTCATTTCAAGAAAATGATCGAAAATTTGACATATATCTGTTTAATTTTAGGACAATCAACAGAAAATATAGGGCTTACTGACCTTTGAATGCGTTTATCTCAGTAATACATTTTACTTCCTGACAACTTTTGATGAACCATAATAGTCAGGAGGAATTTCGAGTATATAGCCTGCAGGGTGGAAAGTTAGTACAGACTTTTTTTGTCGATTGATTTGACTTGATATATGCCTAAAGTAATATATTCTGGAGGGTGTGTAAAATTTTGCCTCTTGGCATTTTCAAAATCCAAGATGGCCGCCAAAATCCCCCC
>JXSR01S012651.1:10901-48397 GCA_000969725.1 Ophiothrix spiculata
AACCCCCGACTATAATACTATAAAATAAAAATTACGTAAGAAAGACAATCTGAAGGTTATTACCAACATGTGCAGTCTGATAAATGGAGCATAATTCATTGAAATTCGATAGGCTTACAGGATAGTTTTTGTTATTATACAAATACTACATGGTTTGAAATGAAGTTAGGCAAACTATCTTTCCCGAGGTACTGACTACTATTTCCAAATCATTAAAAAGGCAGTAAAAGGAGTTGCATAATTTAGCTGGTATTGTGTTTTACGATTACTAGTTTTCAGTGAATACTGTTGGTGAGTTAAGCCAAGTACAATCACATCACTGGTAAACTATCATATTTGCAAGATTTGAATTTTTCTTAATTCACCGTTTGATAGATTTCTTATTTTCAAGGAAAAAACAAAAATACAACGGTAAAGTCGAAACATAGCTTAATTGCTAAAGACCTTGGTGCCTATCTTCATAGCGACTGGGCCAGACTCCATAACCCTATTCTCGAGTTCCAATATCGAGTTTACGACAGTAAACAAAATTGTTAACACAATTTTAACAAAACATTTCTGATAACATGACAAGTTGATCATTGCGACCCTGGGGTCTTTGGACGAGTAGCAGATAAACCCCATTTTCTAGCACATCACTAATTTTCAAATCACCCCTGCTCATCTCACCACAGAAGTTAAGTTAGGCAAAAACGTACTACAGTGGAACAGGCCTTATTTTTCCTAACTTGAAATGCCTATAATGATATTGTGTTATAAAGTACGAATTTGATATTTTAATTATATATTAGCCAAGGGCAACCACTTCTATGCTGAAAATTTCAATTTCATTGGTTCACTAGAAGCTGAGATAGCTTTCGCATGAAATCTTGTTTTGTAATGGTCAAAAGTATAAGCCAATCAGTGGTACGTTTATCAATGCATTGCCTAGCTTCAAAACAGTGTTTCCATCAGTTTTCAATTCTAAGTAGAATCCTGTAATCCCCTTAATTTAATTCTATGTTGTAGAATTTACCTTATTTTACCTTATGACAATTCTCAAATTACATGTATGGTATAAGCCAATCAGTGGTACGTTTATCAATGCATTGCCTAGCTTCAAAACAGTGTATCCATCAGTTTTCAATTCTAAGTAGAATCCTGTAATCCCCTTAATTTAATTCTATGTTGTAGAATCAAATGTAATCTACATGGTTTAAAATTAAATAAAACAAAAAGTTCTCAACAACCAGATATTCAAATTCATTAAAAAAGAGACTGCGGTAGTATTTTTAACAAACTGATGTGCAAAATGATGTAGTTTTACCAGGAGTTTTACTTTCCATAAAACCAAATGTTAACTGCAGTCACACATTCTTATCTGACATAATGAGAACATAAAACCATGCTATCTTTTTAATGATTATATTTAAGTTGAAATTACCAGATGCACCCATTAGCATTCCTCAATGAAACCTGATGATTGAATGGTAACATGTGCATGCCATGATTTCTAAAAACGTCAGCATGAACAGGCTTTCTCATAGTTTGAAAAAAGGTCCCAGTGACTGGAAATCTAGCATAGCATGTATAGGAACTGGCAGCCAAAACCAGTTAGGGTGAAAACAAAGTCGGCCTCCAAACAAAATTTTCGCTACCAAACATTTGGTCGTGACGTCAAAATGACGAGTGACTCCAAATAAAATAACTTCAACACCGAGTTGAGACCAAATAAAAATTTGCACTAGATAACTTTACTCTACTTGCTCCGTGGTCGGACAGTCACGTAAAGCCTTGGGTACCCTGTACGAATAGACTCCTTCATGGGGTATGCATGTTTTGCAAGTACTTGTATTATTGATTGATTGATTGCACATGTATTGAATTGCCATATACATTGCACAAAATGTTTGTTACCGGTTTATACTTTAAATTTGATGGCAAATATTTGGTGACGCCATGACCAAATATTTGGTAGCGAAAATTTTGTTTGGAGGCCGATTATGTTTTGAGCCTTATTAAAATCCATCAACACAAGCCATAATATTGCCTCCACATTTCTTGCTGCTGATTTGTCATCACACATACTTGTTAACATTCCTCTTGCAACTTTTTATGAAATATTAGGTAGAGTTTATCTATCTGGAGTTTATAAACACCAAGCGTAGCCTAGTCTTTAATATCTGATTCAACCTGTTTTTTAGTGTTGAGCCCTTCCATACCCTGTCTTTTTACTATAATGTGTTGAAGGGGTTCATTACTTTACAGACCTTTTTAACCTCACAGTATACTTCTCTATTAGTCTTGTTTTTAAATGTTATTTGTGTTTTGTTATATGTCTGTCATCTTTTCAATAAAGTTTAAATTGAATTAAAGTAGTGGCGTAGCTAGAGGGGGCTGGAGGCGTGGCCCCCCAATTACTGACCGTCCGTCGGTTAAAAAAGCGCCCGTCGGTAAAGTTGAGCCGGCCGGCTGCAGGCCGGGCGGCGATACCGCATAAGCACTCAATCGGTCCGAGCGGCCGTAGGCCACATGCCAAATTGCCAATGTCGGTTTCTGCAAAAACTACCTCATATAGATGATTTTCACAGCATTTTGGCACCATTGTAACTACATAAATCCAAAAATGTTTCAATTAGCTTTCCTGCAGTGTGTCAAATAGCTTAAACCCCGGAGCTTCCGGGGGCTTCGCCCCCTGGACCCCACCTGTTATTCGGTCCGCTCACTTCGTTCACTCCGCTCGCATGAGCAATACAGTTCTGTCGGTTCGTCTTCATATTGTGGCCCCCACTTTGCTACGCCACTGAATTAAATTGCCTGATAATTGAGGGATAACTACGAGTGTATAATGACAAAGAATAAAGAATATTGCTATTATGTCACCTGGGTTGCACTTTGTGAATTATGCAAAATGAATCATTTTCATGGACATTTAAAGGTTAATAAATTGGCATTTCATATCACGAGCAAAATCGGACAAAATCATTGCACGCACAGTTAATTTTGATGCGTCCAATTCATGAGGCCTGTATAGGGTCGAGCAAATTGAACAGCAATCCAAATTTTCCGCAAGTGCATTGATTAATTCTCATTTTACTATCAAAATGGAATGCAAATTAATTAACCTAAATCATTTAAGATAGTTTTACTTTCCATAACAAGAAACTTAAAACTAAGTTGAATTTAATAAATCATCACCCGACAAAAACAACATAACATTCATACTGTACCCAATACCCTTGACAGAAACAGGATGCAACACGTTAAGTGCATGGTGGATTTTTAATTCATTCCACTCACTTTATATTCTTGCATTCTGATTGGTTATTACAAACAGAGTATATGAATGTAGTAAGAATGAACAGAAAGTAGCTAGTACTGTTAGGCCTTGTATCCATTGATTGTACCCATATTCCATGTTCCCTTTAATATCTCATTTACCATTGTTTATAACTGTGCGGCGCAACACAAACAATACATTTCGTTCTGCTTAGTGATTATATCAGTGGTCTGTGTACGGCAGATATTCCTATTACCTGGTGCTCACCAAGTATGAACATGTTGATTGTTTATGCTGCCAGGTCATATGAATCATCTGCCGTACATAGACCACTGATATGATCACTAAGCAGAACGACATTTATTGTCTGTGTTGCTCCGCACAATTATAAACAATAGTAAACGAGACAAGGGAACACGGAATATGGGTACAGCCAATGGATACAGGGCCTTAGATTTGAGCGGGGGAGCGGGTTGGTGCAGCGGTAGTTCCCTTGCCTTGCACCATTGCCTTGCACCAATGAGGTCCCGGGTTCAAGTCCCGCACCCGGCACTTGCATTTGGTTTTCAGTCCATGCTCGCTTCCGCAGGTTTTTCTCCGGGTACTCCGGTCTTCCTCCTGCATTCAAAACTGAATCTTAAAAACATCTCGGAGCCTTGTTGAAGATAAGCTTCCTTTATCTTACTTGGTACCAAGTACCAAGTTGGGTTTCTTTGGCGAAAGCCTTAACAAGGTGATTTTTGTAAATAATCTGTATGTAATGTTTCAACGAATGCGGGATGTAATTTGTTCCAATTTGCTTGATTAAGCTATCCATAGCAACTACAGGAAATTTGCAAATATGATCAAAAACATTGTCGGTTTGTATTCTTCCTCCTTCAAACTAAGCATGAATTAAAATGTAACTGATTGGAATCATGAAAAAAAGCATGCAAGATAACTTAATTACTGTAGACAGGGATAACCACGTTTGAATAATATCCTCCTTGAAGCTACACACATACCATTCAAACTCTTAATTTCCTGATTAAAACATGCTCCTCATAGAAAGTTAGCTCTGATGTTATCATAAGACAATGAGTTTCCGCCAGAAAGTGAATGCTTAAATACTTGGTTCATATAAAACAACTAAATGAATTACAAAATTACTTCATAGTGACTGAACAATGTTGTCAAACAGAACATCAGATGTAATTAGAGGATACCATACTTGGTGGTTTAATATTTCGTTATTGTATCATGATGCTTAATAAAAAAGCAGATAAAGTAGAAATCCATTCATTTTTATCTAGCTGAATTGAAGCAGTGTGTAATGTTTATATCTTTTTCGCACCAAACACCTTTTTACTATTTGAAACATGTAAAATAGTAGTGAAATACTTAGTAAGAAGACACTTCAGGTGATTTTTTAAGTATGAATCAACTTCTTTTAAATAGTATGTAAATGAAAGCAGATGATCTCAGGAATCCAAAAGCGTTTGAATTTTTCAAATCCGACCTTCCGTTGCAAATTTATAAAGGTTTTTGTATCGCTATTTTAAACTAATTTTGGAGAACGCAGGTCAGGGGATAAATCTTTCACTTTCTTTTTTTTCGACAAGCGAGGTCACTGCACCAATAACAGTTACACCGCTAGTCAATATTTTAATTGTCTGACACAAACACCATGAGTAACGGTGAAAACACGACCAAATGACGTCACGACCAAATGTTTGGTAGCAAAAATTTTGTTTGGAGGCCGACTATTTTTTTAGCCTTATTTTGCACCCATAAATGTGCCGCGTATTTAAAGATGATTACTTCCACATGATAAAGGGCTAATCAACAATTAATTTGGGCGGAATTGCAAGTAGAGAACAGGCGCAGAAATTTAATCCAAATAATCGTTAATGATGCCGCTTGTTGTTTAAATACATGTGATTAAGCAGATATATTTTAAAAATTCTTGAGTATGCATGGATGTCGTCACATAGCTTGTAGACAAAAAAAAAAAAATCCAAAAAAATTGGGCAATTCTTTAAAATTCAATAACTCTGCAACCACATATCAGAATTCTTGTCTACAAATAGCTGGGTGTTCTTGGACAAAATCATCTTCCTGATATCATATTCTCAAATAAATATGATCTATCATATAGCGCGGAATTCCGAAAAATATCTGAAAAAGTGTCTAGAGACACTTGATTGTGGTATCAAAACAAAACTATCGAGCCTAGTTAAAGTCATGCCTGCTTGAATATGAGCTATGTGTCAATGTTTGTGCAGGTCAGCGGTGTGAAATATCAATGTTCACCTACCAAATAAAAATAGAAATCACATAGTTTTCTATGGGTCATTCTGAAATACATTTTGCCTGAAGCATCAATTTCGCTCAAGATATTTACATCAAACTTGACATTTGCTATCTGTGGGTAATGACAATACAACATGAAAAAAAAAGTTAAATTTCTCAACAGATCGGAATACCTAAAACAATCGAGAAACAATATAATTAAACTAGAATAGACTTTGGTACAAGAGCCAGTGCAATTCTGCATGGAATGACACAAATAAATACATCATACACAACAAATGCAGACAAATAAAGAACAAATCATTGTAATATACTTGTGTCATAAATGGTTACATGATCAAAATGTAAAAGAAATCTGCCTGAGCTAATTCTTTTTCACAATAATCAATATTCTGCACCATGAACAGACAGTAAGGCCGAAACCATAGTTGGCCTCCAAACAAATATTTCCCTACCAAACATTTGGTCGTGACGTCTCCAAATATTTGCCATCGAATTTAAAGTATGAACGGGTAACAAACATTTGGTCCAATGTATGTGGCAATTCAATAACATGTGCAATCTAGCACGAACAGTGGCGTGCCCAGGATTTTTTGAGTGTGGGGGGGGGGGCACCCAACCATCAGTTTCCCCCGAATGACCAGTGCTGGCTGAAGGTTAAAAACTTAGAGTGGACGGCTGACCGGATGAAAAATTATGTAACTTTGAAAATGCGTGCGTGGCGCGCGAAAAATGTTGTCAATTCAGCTAAAAATTGTTTAAAAATCTTGAAATTTGCGCAAAACTTGACTGAATATTGATAATACATGAAAGTTTGCGCGTAGTGTGCAATTTTTTTTTGCTTTTTCACATTTAAATTATCAAAAACTAAGGGAAATTCAAGGTCTCACTAGCGCATGGCAAGTTTTCAAATGATTTTAAAAACATTTAAAACTATTTTTCTTCTCTTTTCTTTTGATTTTTTTGTCTACTCCCCATCTTTTTTGTGTCAAGATCCCCGAATGGGCCTTTTCCCCAGACTGACTCACCAAACTGGGGGGCAAGCCCGTAGCCAGGGGGGTGCGGTGGGGGCGTCGCCCCCCCCCCCCCAAATTTGACAATTTACAAAAAAGGTCCACAAAAATTCCCTAAATACCCACCAAAAGAGGACCTAAAGCACCAAAACATGTAAATGTAATGTCGTTCTTTACTAAAATACTATACAAAATGCTTGAAAAACAACTGAAAACCTTTTTTTTTTTTTTTTTTTTTGCTTGTCACTTTGTCAAAACCACTAAAATTAGTTTTGGGTCGACCAAAACGAAATTTTTTCCTCCAAAAGGTCCACTTTTTGAAAATCCGCATCCCCCTTGAAAAAATCCTGGCTACGGGCCTGCTGGGGGGCACGTGCATGAGCGCAAAATTTTATTTGGTTTCAACTCGGTGTTGAAGTTATTTTCTTTGGAGTCACTCGTCATTTTGACGTCACGACCAAATGTTTGGTAGAGAAAATTTAGTTTAGAGGCCGACTATGGTTTCGGCCTATCGGTATACATTTTGTACTGTATTAATCCTTATAACGAGCTTCACTAAAGATACTAGTAGTAATAGTGTTTTCTGTATCTATATTTTTTTTGAATTTGCTTCTATTCTAAGCCTTGGGCTTCTCTAAGCATGCATTTAACTTCCTCACCTATCAACTAACATTACTCAAGTTGTCTCTCAAAGCGCATCCCACTATTACCTAAGAGTGATTTTGTGTCTCTCCTTTCAATGACAATTTCTTTCAAATCAGCTTTCTCACTGACATGGGTTTTAAGCAGCTAAAAGCAGACATTCAACTTCCTGTTCTGTAGTCAAATTTCATTGAAGATTAGTTTACAAATGTGTGTAAGGTTCAGTGGCGTAGCCAGGTTTTCCAAAGTGGGGGGGGGGGCACTATAAAAACTAAACTACAGATTTGTATTGACCAAGCGAACGGAGCGAAATTGAGCGGGACGAATAACGGGTGGGGTCCAGGGGCCCGCCTTAGGGCCCCTGATGGGATTCCCGGAAGCTCCAGGGTTTTACCTATTTCCGATGACCAAGCCGACATTGGCATGCGGCCTATGTCCGCCCGGACCGAACGACTGTTTATTCGGCCGGTCATCTCAACTGTTACCGACGGGCGCTTTTTAACCGACGGATGTACAGTAATGGGGGGGGGGGGCTATAGCTACGACACCGGTAAGGTTCAGTGGCCTGCCCAGGATTTTTTTGACATGAGACTAAAAGAAAATAAGTACATCCCAAATTTTTTTGACGCAGCTTTTGAAAACTGACAAGCACCCCCCCCCCCTAAAAAATAAATAAAAATAAAATAACTAAGAAGAAAAAAGTTTCAAAAGCACAAACACAACTATTTCAACATTTCAAACTATTTTTCTTCTCTCTCTTCTTTTATTTTTTTTTTCTCTACTCCCCTTTCTTTTTATTGTCCAGATGCCTGAATGGGCCTTTCCCCCAACTGACTCCCCAAACCCCACCCCCTTTTTTTTTGGGGGGGGACTGGTTGAGCTGCTCATTTTGAATGAAATTTTGAGGTACATTTGCAAGGTAGTCAGCTGTCAACTCATCCATAAATTTCCCACATCATCACATCAAGATGCATAAATGATTTTCTTCCCATTCGATTTTATGGTAAAAATCATTCTATAACCCAAATTTAAGTCAGTAAAAATGCAGATTCAACAAGTATTTGGTACACAAAGAAGAAATCATAGATAAAACACTAAAGTCATCAATGCTAAAAATTTGCATACCTGGTGACTGGTGGAAATAATACCTTAAATATATTTTTTTATCAATTTAATCAATACTCCAACATATGAACAAAAAGTAAATGTACACATGTTTTGTATTTTTACCTTTTAAAGCACTTCATAAAAAATACCTGTGGTAACTAAGGTTTCTGTCAAGATTGTTTTTTCTTGTCGACATGTCGCAATAATTTGTTGTCAACGTCGACATATGTGTCGACATAAAGTTGATATTAAGGACTTTGTTTTTGCGGGGAAAACAATATTGTTTTTATAAGCTTAATGACACATATACTTACCTATAACATAGTAATGTGCTTGTTCTTTCTGCGTATGACAATATGGATGATATAAAGTTGATATTTTGTAATTTTCTTGTTGTGAACCATCGTTATAACTTTAAAAATGGTTGTAAATAACGAACAACTAATAAGTATTAAATTATTTATGCAACACTTTAAACACTTGTTAAAGCTCAACTGCTAATAAACAGCGATTACTTGATAAGTTTTTATGAAATTTTATTTGCCCAGTTTTGTCCACAAACAGATTTCATGTCGACATATGATTTATGTTGACATAAGGCCTATCGACTGAAACCTTAGTGGTAACAACTTTCTTTTTACCTGTATCATCCTTTAAAGTTGCAAAGGCTTCAGTAAAAACACATTTAATTTCCTCATCCTTCAGGTAACATTACTTCAGCCGTCCCAGTTACCTAAATGGTGAACGTTTTCTCTCCTTTCAATGGCAATTTCATTCAAATCAGATCTCTCAGTGACATGAGCTTTAAGCAGCTAAAAGCAGACATTCAACTACCTCTCCTATATTAATACTATTTAAGATTAGTTTACAAATCTGGGTTAAGGTTTGGGCTGCTCATTTTTAATAAAATTTTGAGGTGCATTTGCAAGTTAGTGAGCCAGTAGTCAGCTGTCAACTCATCAACACATTTCCTTTGTTATCAAATAAAGCTGCATAACTATTTTTGCATTAGTATTTTATAACAAATCTAAAAAATAAACTAATAAAAAATGCAGATATCGTTCGCATTCAACAAGCATATGGTAAATAAAGAAGAAATCAATGAAAATTCATTTGAGTCAAATGCTGAAAACAGTTATAACTGATCTGGTGGAAATAATATCTAAAATTCATACTTTTTATCGCAATACTCAATACTGTGCTATATGAACAGACAGTAAATGTACACACATTTCGTATTTAATCTTCTGAAGCACTTCATGAAAGATTGTAGAAGTAACAACTTCCTTTTTACCTAAATCTTCCTTCAAATTTGCTTCTTTCTAAAGCCTTGGGCTTCTCTAAGCACACATTTAATTTCCTCATCTTTGGATAACTTTACTCAAGCTGTCTTACAAAGCGCATCCCATTTACCTAAAAAGTAAACATTTTCTCTCCTTTCAATGACAATTTCATTCAAACCAGTTAACTCAGTGACAGGAGCTTAAAGTAGCTTAAAGCAGACATTAAATTTCCTTTTCTGTTGTCAGTATAACTGCAGATTAGCTTACGAATGTGGATAAGGTTAAGGCTGTTTTTTAATGAAATTTTGAGGTACATTTGTGTGGCTGTCAGTTATCAACCCTTCCACACTTTTCCCTGTTCACCACATGAAGTCATCTTATATAGGATTAGATCTGTGCTGGATTGCTGGTATTATACAATCTAAACCTTTTATAATGATATTGTTAAGAACAAAGAAAAAAGTTCTTTTAATCCAAATTTGTTGTACAAAATGGTTCCAGCAAAAGATAAAATTGGTGAAATGACAATGATAAAAGCAAAATAATTTGAAAACATGCATTTCTTTATATCAAATTGTTCTATACCGATTTTTACCATATCTATATTGATTAAAAATTTAAGATAAAATACATTTAATTTGTGATTGGCAGTAAAACCAAATATAATAACTGTGAGAAAAGTACCAACTGACCAGCAGGGGAACTTTGGTGAGATCACAAAATCAACAGGAAATATGTTAAAACAATAATGAACTAACATCCAAAGGGATATATACAATGGTAAACAGATAGAGATCTAACAATTTATTAACATATCAACATCTAAAGGGGTATATACACTAAAAATGTATCCTCTAAAAGGGTCTCTATTTTCTAAGTATTGTATATACCCCTTTGAATTTTGATATGTTAATAAATTGTTCTTAAAGTAAAAACAAGGTAACAATAATATGTTTTCCTTTCCATGATCATATGTGATATACTTACTTCCACTACATTTAAAAAACGGTAATAGCCCTACATCTTTTGAAATGACCCTATACAGGATGTAAAAAGATTGTATCATTATTAGTAAGTGGAGAAAAAAGCCCATTTCTTTATCCGCATTCTGTACCCACGGCTAACACTAGTACTGCTCAAGCTGTCGAATAAAGTGCATCCCACCTAACCGGCTCTCTTCTTTCAATGACAATTTCATTCAAATCAGATTTCTCAGTGACATGAGCTTTTAACAGCTTAAAGCAGACATTCAGTTTCCTTTCCTGTTGTCAATATTACTGCAGATTAACTTACAAATGGGGAAAAGGTTAGCCCTTTCAAAGGGTTTTTACTTAGGGATAGGTTATACTAGACCTCCAAACAAATGTTTTGCTACCTAGCATTTTGTCGTGACGTCACCAAATAAATGTGATCAAACAAAAAGTAAAGATGGGTAACAAACATTTGATGCCGGTTCAAAGACATTGCCTTGATTTATTTCAACACATGAACAACTTAGTGCAAAGTTTAATTTGTGTAAAACTCGGTCTTAAAGATACTTTATTTTGAGTCACTCATCATTTTGACGTCACAACCAAATATTTTGATCAATTTTTACTGATGGTTACTAATGTAAAGCACTTTTCAGAATAATAACAGTAAAAGAAGTGCCTCTTTAAGGCATGGTTGCTCTGATGAATTAATCATAAGACGTCACTACAGTCATAATGTGTACCTTTTAACATATTGTCATTTGAAAATGAGCTGTTAAATATAATAAAAAAAATAATTTTGAATTATTTAAGGATGTTAACAGTTGACATACAGCAAAAAAATGGAAAAAGCTTTTAGAAAGTGATTAATAAGTCTTTGTAATTATATCGATCAGCTATTACATGAACTTTTTTGGGCTTGTTTCAGATTGCAGAACTGCACTGACATTACAAATACATAAGCTTGAAAAGTAAAGAATGAATAACATATCTATGTAATAAGCTAGTTTACAACATGAAATAATTAAAAAACGTTACAGTTTTACATCAAAATCCAACAAAACCATTTTATCATTATAACTTTAATAACAAAATTCAGATAATAGAAATTAAGCATTGAATTCTGCAGAATTGATATAATTTATTGAAGGGAGGTCAGAACCTTACAATTCCTTAAAATTGTTTTTATCATAACTTTAAAACAAATCAAGTAAACTACATATATGTATACATTTTAGAAAGGGAATTTTACAAGGAATCTACTTATAGCATCAAATTCTAATTTTAAGATTTCGCTTTTTAGAAACTGACCAGTTATTTTGTCAACATTTTTTGAACAAACCTAGAAAAAGTATTATTTGGCAAAAATCTTCCAAAATAGGTAAAAATCATCTAAATCGATAGTTCTAGGGAATTTTTCCCCAAATTTTGATTAACTTCTTAGTTTCCACAAAAATGGCAAAAATGAGCCATCAAATGCAAAAAAAAATATCACAATTTTTTGAAGAAAAAAAATGTTGGCCTATTTGGACCAAAATTGTCAAAACTATGGGATTAAACAAAAAATTGAGAAAACGTTCCCTAGAACCATCGATATAGATGACTTCTACCTAATTTTGAACATTTTGGCCGAAAATTTTTTTTCCTAGGCTTGTTCAAAAAAATTTGGCAAAATAACTCGTTTTTTGACGAGTTATAAAAAAGCGAGTTCTTAAATCAAGAATCTGATTCTATAAATAGATTCCTAGGGAAATTCCCTTTCTAAAAATATATACTTTTATATAATTTACTTCATTAGTTTTCAGGTTATGATCAAAATTAATTGTCAGAAATCAAATCTGATAGCACTAACAATCTGAGCATCAACTCTGTTTTGTATGAATTGTAAATTTCTAACTAACATTTAGTCACGTTTTTACATTGTTATACTGAAAAGTTTTACTTATAAAATAAAAACATTCTCCATTCACTTTGCAATACATAAATGATTATTGATTAGATGTGCAACCAAACATTTATTTAATTTTATAATCATTAATGTCTGCCAAGGTAAAAACTTAATTGCTTTTAATGATAACTGAATGAAGTTTCCTTTTAGTGAATTCATATTGTTTGAATTAATTTTCCTTTGATTCATATTGTTTTATCATATAAAATACTCAACATAAATGTAAACAAATCCAATTAGATGAGTCAAGAATGATTTACACAATGCTTTTCACATCATCCTTGGAAAAATTAGACAAAAATCTACTCTTTCCAAGCATCATCTTTTCCTTTATTGCCAGAGTATATAAATTTTGCACACACAAGGCTATTAGTAGTGTGGTAATGTGTAAAAAAAGAGTAATTTTTTCCAGAAGGATTACATCAAGGTCTGAAATATGACAACTTGCATCTATACTGTGTAAATTGCCAAGTAGAAAATAAGCAGCTGATTAATGCATGTAAACAAACATTATCAATTGCATAATAAATTAGTATTACCAGAATTAATGGCACAAAATATAGACGTATTAATATTAGCTCCATTGCTTTGGTACCTATAAATCTTTAACAGTTACTTACATGATAAAAAAACTTGTGGACAAAGTTGCAGAATATGAAGAATAAAATACAAAATCTAATTTCTTGGATTGTACGATTGTACTTACCAGGTTTAGTGGCATATATATAGATATATCCTACTGTGTGTATCTGCCTAAATCGGTTAGGAAACTTGAAAACGGGCTTGAAAACTCTAAGTCTATTCATAGACCAATTATTGAATGATATGCTGCATATGGGACCACAACACTTTATAAACTAGCAGTCACAGTTCAGTGTTTTTAAAATAAGAAAAACTGACAGCCTTTCTAAAAGAGAACCCTAAAAAATATAGAGAGGTTATGTGTTTGGTCAATATCGTGTTCTAATTATAGATTAAGGTTTATTTAAAATTTTTGATCTCTAGAGTGCTTTATGCAAAATGATCATTTGCAACTTCCCACTAATTTTGCAAGACCATGTCTCTGTCATTAACAACTGCTAATTAGGATTCCATTAGAGTTATTTACTATTTTTGATTAATGTTCAGAACTCTATTGAGATTTTCAATTGAATTACAAACATAACTAAAATAACAAATATACTCAAAATAAAGAAATCAACATTTCAAACTTTTTCCTGGGACGTCTTCTTTGTATTCTTAGTAGTGCCTCCTAAAACCATTTCCCACTGTGCTTCCTCCATATCGCAGACAGGACTTATATGCTGTAAGCGGCTTACACCAGACATTCAACTTCCTTATGGTACATGTAGTTGTCGCATAAGTCTGAATGTTTACTACTTCAGCCAAGTTATGCTTCTTTACTTGATATAAAACTGAAGATAAAAACAACTTAGTATCATCTTATTATTTATTTGATCATTTTCAAATCTGATAGCACTAACAATCTGAGCATCAACTCTGTTTTGTAGCAATACATATCTTAAACATCTTTATATATTTTATACATTTCTTTTGACACAATGCGAAATAAAATGAAATGAAATGGAGGTACACGGATATCAATTTGGAGAATAACTAATCCTTGTAGTAAGTAAAAGTTCTATACTTCTATTTCATAGTATATTTTTACCATTTCAACAGCGCCCCATATCTTCTTATACAGGAGCGTAACATTGTTGATTTGTGAACCAACAGTTGATATTCAAATTAGTGCGTCACTCATTGCACAGCATTCATGACAGTGCGTTTATCCAGTCCACATAAGTAGTCAAATAGTTCATTGTACGATTGGAACTTTAAAAACGTGCAAGGCCTGGGCCCCTGGTAACAGTTGAAAATGGCAATGCAACAAAAAGTCAAAAACAAGCATTTTACTCCAGATTCCGCTAAATATTTTATGAAGATAAATATCTGTTAAATTGAAAACATTTAGCATTTAATTTCATTATATATATATATATATACGTACAGTTTCAGGAAGATTTTCTTTGTTGAAAGGTTTTCAAACATGCTACAGAGTTGTTGGAAAAATACACTACAGTCCTCCAAGTCTCATTGGGAGATTCAAATACCTTTGTGCTTTCTGAAGTGCAAATTGAACAAACATTAATACCTTAACCACATACTGGGCAAAGCATGGGATGGGCACTGGAGTCAGATGCATCTCAGGTGAACATGGAAAGATGTCATACAGAGTGCTCAACTTTCTTGGGACTGAGATGGTCTGTTGAACAACCAGAGGTGGCGGCCTAAGATTGTGCAATGTGGAAACTTCTCTCTGGTCTGGCAGCAGGTGCGGAGATGTGCGATGCTGACTTGTAGGTAGGTACAGAGTTGTTCAACATATGTCAGCATTCGTTGCATCGGCATATTTTTATCACGCTGAAGCCACCCTCGCATGATAAAAATATGCAGACACATGTTGGTTTGTTACATTAACAACTAGGTAAAACTATCAAGTCAAAATATCTAAGGTTAGGCAAAGAAAAATGACCTGTTTGCTTTTCTTTGACTGTACAAATTTACAGGACTTTTAAGTCGGGATAAAAATCAGGTGAAAGTAAAAAGGGCATAGCTGGCATCTTCATTTAGTATTCATTGTTAGCTATAAAACTGCTGAAATAAAATCAACTATGATGTGTTAAAAATGTGCAACATGATAGGAGTTCCTCTTTTATCATCTTACCATTCAGGGTCAGCGATTGTTTTGAGCAGTTCATTGTGTCTATTCTGATAAATTGTGAATTTTATGAATATATGTGACGCGTTACATCAAAAGGTACAAGTTGTCTACCTTTGACAAAAATGAGATTTCTGTGTTACTTTAAAGAGAATAAATTAAGCTTTAAAATGATACATTGCTTGTGAAAATTGAAGTTTAAATTTTGAAGATATGGTGAATAAAGATGTCAATTTTTCTTATTATTTTGTTTATAATTTACGAGCTTTATTTGCCTGTATCTCAAAATTTGCTTGGCCGAGAACTTGTACCTTTTGATGTAACGCGTCACATATAGGAAGGAATTAGCCATAGTTTGAACCTGAAATTTAGTTAGTGCATGTTTTTACATATTTTGTGTAACAGGCTGTATTATTATGAAAAACTAAAAACATCTGGCAAAATACCTTAGCAACCACAAGTAACATCTTCAGACAACTTTAATATTTAGGGACCTCTGCAAAATTCAACCAGCGGTTTTCTGCTGTGTTTCAGTTCGGGAAAGGTCATAAATCCTTTACATAAATGAATTCTTTTACCATAAAAGAATTTCTTAACTGTACAGTAAGGGAATTCATCTATGGTAGTTAACTTTTTATAAAGTTTTGGAGCAACCTATGAAAATCTTTTGAAATTTCTTTTTAAGTATTTTCACCATCACAAGCTTGAAAAACTATGCCCGTGTCAGAGATAACTGTGTGAACAGTCTCTTTAAATACTGTATTAGGTGTCTCAGGTGCACCTAAAACATGATATTAATTTTGCAGAAAAGGATACCTTAAATGTCGCTTGTAAATGTAGGTATTCTGGTTGATTGATGTTATTATCAAACAAGTATGATGTGTTAAAAATGTGGAACTTTACGTAAATGAATTCTTTTACCATAAAAGAATTCCTTAAATGTACAGTAAGGGAATTCATCTATGGTTGTTAACTTTAAATAAAGTTTTGGAGCAACCTATGAAAATCTTTTGAAAAATGTTTTAAAGTATTTTCACCGTCACAACCTTGAAAAACTATGCCCGTGTCAGAGATAACTGTGTGAACACAAATTAAATCCACAAAAGATTACTAAGAAGCCAGATAAAAAATCTTTAGTGCTAATGTAGATGAATGGATCACATATACATGAATCCACTGAGCGATCACTATGTTTGGCACTCTATTACAATCACAGAACTACAATTATCACTGCCCGGGACATTTGAATGAGACAAGTATTGCATGAACTACATACTAGACAGCATGCATTGCGCCTTTAGAAAAGTATCCAATTCACTTGTCGTAAGTACACGATCTTGGAACACGTCATTTTGTCATCGGAGGCACCTCAGTAATGGTTCTGTTGAATTGGTCTATTGACTCCTATAATCGTGGCAATCATGTCACCTTTCTTGCTGTTTTCCATACTGTATGATAACTGGTTTACCTTTTAGTTCATAACCATTGACTAGTTTTAGTGCTTTTGTAGCTGTTACAACATCTAGAGAGAAAAAAATATGGAAATCTGATTTTCAGTTAAAATGTAGAAATTGGCTTAGTCTCTGCTGCAGCACCAAGACTACGTATGTAACTGATTGTTATATCTGTTTTGTTTGCATTGTATGATCTTCTTTGGTTGCATATGTTTTGTTCCTTTGTATATATGTTTGTTCTTCTCAAAATCGTGCTATTTCCTCATATTCATCCTCACTTACATTTTAAGGATGCTATGTTGATGACACAAGGTTATTTTAAAATGTTCTGATGTTGAGACCTTTATGGAACACTTAAACTCTATCTAACCCATTAAATTTACTGTGGATTACGAACAGGACAATAAGATCTATGTTGGACACCCTTATCCATAAGAACACGGATGGCAACTTGTCTTTTAGTGTGTACCGCAAAGCTACACAAGGGGTAGACTTTTATTTGGCCTTATAGTCTACTCCTCCAAAGACTCTTTGTAATAATATTTACTATAAGGCTATTTTTGATATTGTTTTGTATTATGTCTTACGGATAATAAAATCTTGAATCTGATCAATATCTCCACTTTGGCAGTAACCAATCGTCGTTACAACATAAACTTTGACTTATTCTGACCAGTGCTCAGACCATCTTCTCTGACAATGAGATTGTTAAGAATTCATACACTCTGCGTGTGCTGCGCGTGTCACCTAGCCAATCAGAACGCAAGAATATAAAGTACGCGGAGTGCAGTGGATTTTCACAATGCACTGCACTTGTTGCGTTCCGGTTTGCATTGCGGGCGTTTAGTGCGTGTGAATGTTTCATTGTTTTTGTCGGGTGATAATTTATGTAGTTTAGAGAAGTTTTGGATTTTGATGGCCATATTAAAGGCCTTATTTCTCTTCACAAAAGATACAATATTATTTTTCTGTCGTGTATGAATTAGATTAATAAATTTGCATTCCATAACGCTCGTAAAATGAGACAAAATCAATGCACTTGCGGTAAATTTTGATTGCTGTCCAATGCACTCGGCCCCTACGGGCCTCATGAATTGGACGCATCAAAATTGACCGCGCGTGCATTGATTTTGTCTCATTTCACTCGCTTATATAATGCGCATTTATTAACCTATAATGAACTCATGCATGTCAAACAGGCTCTCACTGTATGCAGTTATACCAAGTGGGTATGGAATTCATCTATAAGTAATAAGTTCACTTCCAAACCAAACCACCTAAATTAAAGCTCATTGTATCTATACAGGGTGGTTCAAAAAACTCAAAACCCAAGTTCAAAGTCATTTTTCACCTAGCAATTGTACCTTTATCAACTTCAGTTGGAAAACGCATCATTTTTAATCATTCCTGCATTTTTGACAAAGTTTTGATCATTGGTTTTTAAGTTACAGTCCATTTTTAAAATGTTGCTTCAAAGTGGTTTATCCACGAGAGCTCCTCTCTCCTTCTGACTTCAACCCATCAATGGATTACACGACTTTGATGTGCAATCAATTTAAGCTTTCTAACTTGCACGTATAGCATTGCATGTTGTATTACCGGCGTTCCTTGATTGAATTGAAGGCTTTTTCAATGCATTTTCTTAGCTGATCTTTCGAAGACCTTCAATGTCATCTCGTCACTTTACAGCACCTAAGGGTCTGAAATCTAACTGACAATGATTGAGTGACTAAGTCTAACCATTCTGTTCGAAAATAATTACCGAAGACGACAAAACAGATAAAAACAAACAAACAATCAAAATTATGTGAGCTGGAGTTCAGAGGCCTCTTTTATGAACCAGTAATCTGAACTGCACCATTACGTTGCTGAAACTGGGGCTCAACTATCTGAAGTTATGTTCAGGTACATCATTCAATTTCAAAATTGATGATCAATCACTTTCAACAGATGAACATGCGTAAAAAACCTGAAGTACCAACACGTGTGGAACCAAATACAATGCAGATCAAGGGGAACAGATTGAAGACAAAACGAAGAAAAGCCTTCGTGGACAAACCACTTTGAAGGACGATTTACATAAAGACCTAATGATGCAAATTGCATCAAAATTTCAGGGATGGTTCAAAAGGTATAAACAATACTTTCTTTGCAAATTGAAGTTAATTGAGGCATATTCCAGGAAAGTATATGTTGGGAGACTGTGTCTCCTCTGTTAAAGATGCATCAACCAGATGTGGTTTTGCGCTGCCTTTTCGACTGTGCGTATGTGTTTGTGCCTATGCAACATTATGCAACGCATCAGTGCTGTAAGAAGCTGGGGCATTGGGGTGGGGCAAAATAATGAGACGCTAGCGGGACAAACGAATATAATATAGGGACGATATTTTACAATTTTTACTTTTTACCCAATCGAATGAATTACTGTTCCAAGTTTACTGTCCCTCTGTGTTGTTACTTTGAGTGAATTTATTGTAAGTATGGTTTACTTCAAGATTTTATGTCAATTTGTAGTCAAAATTAACCAATTTTTCGGAAAATTTTATGGTGTCATATCAATTTTATCTTTAAACTAAATTAGCAAATTTTATGAAATTATTTGAAACAAATTACAAACAAAATAACATTTGTTTGCATTACGTTACAAGCAAGTTCCATTTTGCCTCCCAATTTTGAAAATACTGGAACCGACACCGACGGGACGAAATGTGAATTTGGTTTGCTATTGGGATGGTAAACATGTTTGCCCCCTTCGCTTACATGCATTCAATCGGCCCTGACACACACTCGCAAAGCAAGATGCATGTGTACATTCCAAGCTGTAGTGGAGCTTGCCCCAATATTGAGTTCTACTACCACCTAATAGTCAGCATTCTCTCTTAGGCTTTTAAGCAATTTTGATAAAGTGGAAGAGGTGCTTGCACCAAAATCACTAGCCGAGGCTGAAATTTGGATAAATAACAATGATTCATGATTACAAGTCAACAATTTCCAACACCAATTTGTAACATCATCGACAGCTTGGAAGTAAGCGTAGGTTGGTTCCTATGGTAACAGAAAAACAATAGTGCTCATTAAATTAATATGTTATAATGATTATATTGTAAAAAAGAAATCGACATAATTATCGCACAGGAAATTGATAAGAGAAAAACAATATCATCAATTTCTTACTTCGCTTGTATTAAGTATATTGTAATTATTCATCAGTAATAGGTCTGATTAGTTCTTATTATTAATGAAAAACAAGATTAGATTAGATTTGTTTGTGAAAGCTAGGTTACTGATGTCAGATAACAAGGCAGGTTTTTAATATTTTACTGATTCTAATTGTATACAGTGCCAGACTGGTCAAGATGTATACAGTGATATCAATTATTATAGCAGTCTAATTTATAGTCTGCAGCTTAAAGCATAACTATGAGATCCTACAAACAGTGTGCCCCCTATCACCCATGACTTCTGATTTTTTTGGCTGACTAGGTATGTTTTTGGTAGATATTGAAACGATGATAAAGTAATTTGACCCAAAGTTGCATATTTTTTAAATTATTTAAATATTTTGAATTAAATTCAGGATCCCAAATTTAATACCACGTACATTAGTATAGGAAAGTACACATGTACATTTGGTTTACAAGTTTACAGAAAAATCTGAATATATATGACTTTGGTTAGTCACAATTCTTCATTTTAATTAAATCTATATTAAACCAAATCTTATATATTGCTTTAAAGGCAACAGTTGTATTAGAACTACGGGTGGCATGGGGCATTTTACAGAAAAAAAGGGCCTTAATTGTACAATCTTTTAAGTTTGAAGACAAAACCCTATTATATCTTTATTTCTTTTAAAAAGCTTCGTGCCAATTTTTTAGCTTCTGCGCCAATGTTACAACATACAGTCTTTGCACGAACACTGCTGATAGTGTATTAAAATGCATCATTTCTATAATGTTATAATTGGCAACCTGATTTCTGAGATGTATAAATTTTTTAAACTTTAAAAATGATGAAAAGCAAAACAACTATTGTCCTCTAACTTAAAATCATATTACTCACCATGAAAATGTATGAATGCCTGTCCTCGCATTCTACCACTGAGCAACTTAAACACTAGCTTGGGCTTGTCTTCTTCTTGATATTGTATAAACAGTGACACTAAATCCTCTTCTGTTACTTCCTTGCTCAAATTCTTGACATAAAGTATCTGTAAGAAACAAAATATCGCAACTGGGATTATTTATAAGAAATAGACACCCTATCTTCAGCATTCTTTGAATAAAGATTGTGTTTGATATCTATTTGTCAGTCAAAGTTATCCTGTCTGGTGAAGGTCATATGTGGGTTGCTCTGGCAAAATGAGCAGAAAGTTGCGAATGAAGATGTTAAATAAATGGCCTCGTAAAAATATGGTGAAAATGTCAAATTTAGTTTTTGACATAAAGTTTTGAAAGTCAATTTTGTCAGGAACTGCAATTATTCATGCTTAATTGATCACTTTTTCCTATCATAGGGTCAAATCACAGTTGGCCTCCAAACAAATTTTTTGCTATAAAATATTTTGTTGTGACGTCAAACTATGGGTGGCCATATGTGTCAAAAAGGTGTCAACAAGAGAAAGGCATCTAAAAAATTGATAAGGGTGTCTATTACAATGAAAAGGAGGTCTAAAATACCCAAAAGGGTGTGTAAAACCAATGAAAGTGTTTAAACCCCAAATTGGTATATAACCCAAAACGGCATGTGGAATCGAAAATGGTGTCTAAAATCAACAACTTCTATGGTCGCCCACAGCTTGATGTCACAACAAAATGTTTGATAGCAAAAACTTTGTTTGGAGGTCAATTATGATCTGTCCAATACTCTATAGTTATCAGTAACTTTGAAATCAATTTGCAGCTAATTCTTAATGCCAGATATTCATTGGACTGCATTTTATTTCGGTCTGTAAATAGTGAATTGAATAAGAAAGTGTGACATATTATATATCATTCTAAAGCTAAGATTATAGATAATCAAAATATGTCATAAACTAAATTTTGAAATTTCCACCCATTTTGCCACAAGTTCATAGTTACAACAAGCGCTTGCCTCATACCGCCCTTGTAAATGGGAGTTAACACTGCTCTCATTTATCATCAAGAGCCAACACGTGCATTTCAAAAACGCTCATTTGAATCAGCCTTAATACTAATTATACTTGTCTAAGTGCCATCTATGACTTATGTTGCACTTGTTAAAAGTCAAGAAGATATGGTAGCGCCAAGAGAAGATATCGTGAACTTCCCATCTTGCATTGCTTCCTATGGGATTGTTTGTATAGTAATGGGTATGTTTAAAACAATAACTTGCCACATAATGTCCTGTACAAATTTCCATAGAAAGCAATGCATATTGAGAAAACCAGGCTATCTGGTAACTGGTAGCCCACTGTCTTACTAATAACAAATTCAAAGAAATGCATATTAAAATGATCATACATCAATAAGGTTCTAATCTATTCTTTTTTTTAGTCAGGGCACCTCATTAAAATTTATGGGTCTTTCCACTCATGGTGAGAGGTAAAAGGATTTGCATTCATACAACCAATAGAATTGAAGTTTTGAGAAAGGAAATGTAGTAAAACATTATGGTATGTGTTAGCTGATTGGAAGCAAAAGCTTTGAAGGTGTTTGTTATCATTTGATTACTACTTCAAACACATTTCTGCATTGTTTCTTTGCTGATTATAAATTATATCATATTTATAAAATTACATAACCTCAACGAAGCATGGTTTGAACATTTAAATGTCCATCTTATTTTCAGATATATTTTTGTGATGATGAAATAGTTAAAGAAAAAGAAGAGCACGCATAACACATTGACATTTTTGTTAAGCCTATTGGATCACGTTACATTCATCTGCGTATCAATTCTTTTCAAATCCTCCAAACCATATAAAAGTCATTCATGCTCATTACTCTGTTAACAGCTTTTGGAGATAATATACCATTGATCTTTGCTGTACAAGTACTAGTCAAGTTAGTTGCCCCACAGTAAAAACATAGGCATATAAACCAAACCTCACATTAATGCAATGCATGCAGGGATTGTACTCATTGATGAGAGGATCCTTGTCAAAAATATGCTCTACCTGTGTCATCATGCAAGAGGTGCCCCGACTAAAACATACTATATAGCATTAAACATATTAACTTACTCCTTGCAATGGATGAATGGCAAGAGATAGTAAAAAAAGGAAAGTGTGACTAGCAATCACATAGGTAACTCAATAACATCAACTAACGAAAGTTTTATTGTGCACATTAGTTTTTCAAAAGGTCTTTTCCCCCTTTTTTGAACTTTTTTTAAATATTAAAATTCCAATTCTGATTTTGTGTGTGTTCGCTACCCTTTATGGGTTTTCTTTTCAAAATTTTCCAAAAATTCTATAAATAAGAACTGGGAAAATATGTACCAAATAGCACAGATTTTCATGGAAAATTGTGAATTCAATAAATTTAACGAAAAATTAGGTAGCTTGGTACAATGAGAACATATAGGTGTACCTTTTATATCTTAGCACCAACTCTGTGGTAGCCCTCAAAAATTGTCTTCCCCCATTTGGACTTCCAAGTTCAAATGAGAATATTTTTGACCCATCATATCGAAAGGTACCTTAGGGTCAGCAGAGTAAATTACGAGATAAAGGCCATTGAAGCTTAGCATAGTCAAAAATCACGTCCAAGGTCGAATTTTTAATTTCATCTGAAACTTTACCTTTCAAGTGTATTCTATCATATTAATCAGGTTACAACATCAAAACATTAGCAAAATGTGTTAAAAACCAAGATAAAAATCTAGTTTCCACTCAAGTTTTAGTCAGTACAAAAACTTTAAACTTGATTTTCTCAGAACTATAGTTTTCTGAATCAGCCCGATGCCTTTTACCAATCTGGATGTAACTTTGTAACCGAACAATCAACAGCCAAAAGCAAGGTGTCCTTTTTAAGCTTAAAATCTCAGCTTTTAGATGAGACCCAAAAATCAATTTTGATTTTGGGAACCTTTTAATATGACGGGTCACATTTGATTACGCCACTGATAGATGAACATAGAGTAGCCAAACATGACTAATGAGAAATTTATGGCTGTAATCAGTAACTCATAGCTGGTTCGTCTAATGACATTAAATATTTGATAAGATCGTTAGATAATTACCTTATGAAATTTATCTAATGATGAGAAAATGTAGACAGTGTGAAAAATCACAACATTTTATTCGAACTTTTAATTAGCATTAGCACTATCGTGTCACTTTTCGTGTTATCGCCCTGATGTAACTTGAAATCTTAAGATTAATCAGCAGATTTCAAATGGAAAGTTCACCCTTTGTGTCGATGAGCTTATGGTATCATCCGCCAAAAGTTCAGAATTAGTGTATCTAATAATGTAGGGGTCTTATTTTATTTATTTTTCTCTTTTATTGCACTGAAAATTTAGAGAACTTTCGGGAAATTTTGTTGACAAAATCGTGCATACTAAATGAGCTTGTACGTGATTGGTTGAAAAAATGGCCATGTGATCAATGTTCTGGAGATTTCCAAATGGATTTTGAAAAGGTCTATTGCAAAGACACTACGTCCATTAAAGCAATACTATAAGATTTTGATCCAAAATTGTTTATCGTAAAAACAGCATAAAATGAAGGAATGTGATCTTAAAGCGTTTTCAAGTGTATTTTCTTAAAAATTGTTTTGTTTGAAAATAAAAAACTCCTATTGCACCAAACCAAAAGTCTATTCAAGAGACACATTACTATGTTAAAGTAAGTTTACATTCTGGCTCAGCTCATAAAAATATTATAACCACTTTCAATCTAGTCTAAATATTGGTCGTGCCGTCCTAAAGATTAATAAAACTTTTAAACCAAAAGTTACGATATATACACACTGATAGCATGAAAATAAACCTAATATTATGCAATCCATTACTAATGGCTATAGGCCTATATGAAATTTGAACAAAAGCATACTGTGAAGTGTTATTTGTTATTGAATAGTGAAATCTTAACACAAGCAGTTTTAATAACCAAATATAGGTTAACAGTATTTATAAAACTCTCTATTTGATATCAAATCTCTCACCTAAAGGTTTGAACCACTTTTGCATACTCTCAATATAACACGCTTCTGAAACAGTGTGTATCTATTGATGCCAACTATTATACAAATGTGTGATCCTAAATTTCATCATATGAGTACAAGAAAGTAATACCTGTAATGGTTGCCATAAGTTATATTTATTTAAGGGCCATGTCAACCCTTCATTTTCAGAAATGGTTTTAGCTCTGTAATTCAGCAACGGATAATAAAATCCAAATAAAAGTATACATTTCTAAAAGTGAATTTGCATACTGAACATGATGGTGAGGTCATTTTTTGGAACAAAATGTGAAATTTTTGCCCCAAGGTCCAAAATACATGTTTTGGGTCCAAATATTTACAGAAAGCTAAGTACAGTTAGACTTGTCTCAAGTCCTTAGGCACTTAAAATCTCTGGGATTTTTCAGGTCTTATTGCATTGTTTATTCTGTAAACAGAAATACATCTTATTTTGCAAATCAAGTTTTACCCAAACAAAACACACTAAAACGAAAATAAACAATCCAAGGTTCTCCACAGTAAAAGCTATTAAATATTCATTTTACAAAATATGAATTTACCAAGCAAAGTATGTATGAACCCTATAAGCTGATTATGTCACTGGTAATGTCCCTTTGGAGAATATGCCACAGTAAACCTACCACATTTTTTCAACTTTACAATTCACATGGTTACCTGACACTTCAAAACAAAACCCACCAGAAAGGAGCACATTTATCACTTTCAATAGAAAAATCTAAAAATATCACAGTTTTGAACATGTGCAAGGATAGTTACGTCAAACACAGATTTTGTGTATTTATGAACATATGGCCCTAGGAAATAAAATTTCTCAGTGTGGGTCTCTGTGGCTACCCCGCCAAGTAGTATTAATAGAATATCTGATATTTTAGGGACACATACACCCTTGATTATCAGCAGTAATAGTGGAAAATCCATTAGTATGGACAGTTTCATATAGGCCTATATTGTTCACACTTGAACTTAAATCATGAAAGGGGGAGGGGCTGCCCAATCCAGCCTTGGACAAGGCTAAGTACAGTTTCCTTTGGTTTTTACTTTTTAGAACCTAGAAAACAATATCTAGGAACACTTTTTTTCAAATGTTCAATTTTTTTCTTAGTTTGTGAGATATTGTCAAAAATTGGTCCAAAAATAAAATTGAGTTAGCTTTCCCGTAAAATGTTTGGACCTTAGGGTCAAAGTTTCAAATTTTGGTCCAAAAATGACCTCACCATCATGTTCAATATGCACATCCACTTCTAGAAATGTATACTTTTATTTGGATTTAAAAATATTTTTTTAAATATCCGATTACTATAGTGTAGGAGAGCAAAATGTAATCAATTAACCATCATGAGCAACCCACATATGTCAATAGCTCTTGAAATGGTTCTCCATTTGCTTATAATGCTTTCTTGCAAATTAGTAAATATTCTTTATTTTTAAACAATAGCACATTGCTTTTCATTCTGTGTAATATACAGACAACAGATTGTTTATTAAAACTCAATATATTGACATGTATCAGCCAATCTTGTAAAACCAGATTCACTTCTTTATCATCAATTTGTGACAGTTAGAATATCAAATCAGAGGCTCTGCTTTAGGTTATTACCGCGCAGTGAACTGGTTCTTTGGGTGAACCACTGACCCAAATCTGGACATTATACAGTGTTTAATCCAAATTACTGACAAATAGCAGTTTTGCAGATATGACTTTTACACACTCACATGACAATATACCCTCAACTTCAAAGTAATAAGAAAAACAAAAGTAAAATCATTTGCCTGTTTTGTATTACTCTGCCTTTAGCAATATGTATCCTAGGATCCTGTTTCCCAGACATCAGAACGTGTCACTGGTAGTAACCTAAAGCGGAGTCTCAATAGTGAGCGGTTGCTTTGATATTCTAAAAGTGAAAAAATCACAATAAAGAAGTGAAACTGGTTTTAAAGAATTGGCATCTCAAAATACAAGTCAATATATTGAGCTATAATTAACATCAGTATAGCAGTCTCCCTGCATATTTGATCAAAGAGCAATGTGCTGTTGTTCAAAAAAAAACAAAAACATTTTAGACATGCAAATTATTTGCTAAAAAAGCAGAAAGCATTACAAGCAAATCACTTTGAGCATGCTATTTTACCATAATGACATATAATCACAAAAGAGGAATAACTTTATTCCAGGAATAACTTGTTTTTATTTGGTATTCGAAAACAATGAATAAAGATATTCAATGGGCTAGTTATCCAGGCTATATAAAATCTAACTTATTTAGAACTGTGAACTATCTGTATTCCAAGAATGGCTCAACAAGGAATAAAGTTATTCCTGGAATAACTTTTGTGAATACAGGTCAATATGCTTCATATTCCGCCTTCTGCAATATACATCCTAGGGTCTTTTTGTCCCAGACATCAAAATGTGTAAATGTTGGATTAATACAGAAAAGTTGCTTTGATTTTTAACCCTCACAAATCCATGGTAAAATGAAAATTGGGATTCTCAAAATACAAACAAATATCACAATATTTCAAAAAACCACAAAAAAAAAACCTGATTGGTTAATTGCTACTATGCCATCTTAAATCATAAAGTGGCACATTACCTTGTTGTCAATTTGTCATATCCAATGGTGACATTGTCAAGAACCATCTGATCATTGTCAACTGAAGAAATATTCCAAGAGCCACTGCCCAAGAGCCAGTGACCCAAGAATGCATACAATATAGTAAATAAGGGGTCATTCAAACCTCAACTGGTGGTTACCTGCTGGTTCTGGGCAGTTCTGACCAGTACCACCAGAATAAACAATAGCCAACCACCCAAAACCAGTCAGAACCGGTAGACAACTATCGGCTGAGTTTTGCATATTCATGAAAGAGGTAGCTGTTGCACTGACAACTTTCTAGTAAACACACTGTCTAGACCTACTGTACAAATCAAGATAAATACTTCCTATCAGCAGATTTATAATGATATGTCTATAATAGCTACTCAATCAATGTGGGCTTAGCTATACATACCAAATATTTGTTTAACATGTTCCAGACATCTGTCTAGGATTCTACATCTTTTAAATGCATTGAAAGAAAACATCATCACATTTAATTAATATTTACTTTTGATTCTTGTCTAAAACATTCTTTACTTTATTCTTTGCATTATTAACAGAGGCAGATGTCCTTTTCCTTTTCTAACAACTGTGAGACAGAAGAATATAGACATGAGTTAATAAATAATGAAATGCATCATCATTTAACCAATATCAGTAATAATCAGTATATCAATATTATCATATCAAGTTTTTCAAAGTTACTAACATTCAACTTAAAACTATTTCATTGGATGTTTTTGCATCAGTTATTTTATAGAAAATAAGGGATCTTCCTTGGAATTATGGTTTTATTAGTAGGAAATGATGCTTTAACAGAGATAACCTTGTTGAAAATGCAAATATGTTTTTGATGTGTGTTGAATATAAATGGGCAAAATATTTTTGGGAAACCAAGTAAATTTCAATATGACATCATTTTAATCCTTATAACATGGTCTTTGCAAATGCTTGAAAAAGCGAAATTGACAAGAGGCTGCATTTACAGCTGGTTCGAAAAGCAATAGTCCCAAAAAAGTTTTTATTGGGCCATTCTTTTTATATGTCACAAATATCATGAAACATTGCATTATTCTTTACATGAAGTTGAGCATGTTTAGTTTTGGTTATCATTCTAACAGAATAAGCATACCTTGACCTTAGACAACAGATTTAAATTCTATTTTCTACGTTGAACCAAGGTCAAACAAGTTGGCAAGTCGTACAAATAGTAATATTTGTATGATTTTGCTCAAGCATGTTGAAATTTATCTTTTATTGACTGAATTTCCTAATAAATGTTTGATATACAGAATATTCAAGTTCAAAAAAATTGCAATGCAATATTTTGTGACATTATGTGATCACACCAAAGAATGACCCACCTAGTAAATTGACACTGATCTGTCTAATAAGGCTACTCCATCAATGTTGGCTAAGGCATCCATACATGCAACACCAGGCATCTAGATATTTGAAATTCATTGAAAGTAAACATCACTTTAATGTTTCTCATATTCTGTCCATTGTTGTAATGATTCATATCAAAACAAAGTCCATGTATTTGACAAATTATTTACAAAGGCAGATGTCCTTCTCTTTTATGAAATGAGAAAGTCTAGACGAGATTCAATAAGTAATAAAACACATCATGATAAGCCAATATTGAATTAACACATCAGTCAGGCATGAGCATGGGTTTAACAAGTTTTTAAGGAAATTACTTGAAATGATTCAAATTTTGCACAATTTCCTGAAATATCAGGAGATTTTAACAGCAGCATAGCCATGAGTTCAATATTGGGGGTACACTCATTTTTTTCACATAGCTTTTAAAAAATGACAAGCTATAAAAGGTTTGATAAGCAGACAGACCACTAATTCTAAATTTTGTGTCTCCATTTTTCAGCAATCTTTGCTATGAAATCAATTTCAGACAAATTTTTGAACAAATTGTTTCAAATTTTAATGAAAGAAATTTACTGACAGATGCCCTCTTCCAACCAAACAATGAAATATTGGGGTGCGGACGCTACCCCCACAATTCTGTGGCAATGCCTCTGTATTAAGTAAACAGTCAAAATGAAAATTCACTTGGCAAGGTTTTGGACTTATTTCAGTTTGGTTTAAAGTTTCATAGTTCCTGAAACCTATTGTAACTAAGAAATTGAGAATTTGGTATGAATTAATAAATAAATATGACATACTTTAATATAGAGGATAGCCTCATTAGTGTCTAGCACTGCTTTCCATGAGTGTCCTCTGTCATAGGGTCAGAATTATTTACCATAAAATTAATTACAACAAATCTAGGTGTCATCACTACATGACGTAAAGCTTTAAACAGCTTAGAGAAGACATTCAATTTGCTTGCCTTTCAGACAACATTGTATGGATTACCTTACAAATCAGGATTGGGTATCAAAGCTCTCTTTTCCTTGAAATAGGTTGAGGCACATTAAAGGCAGTTTTGGCCAACATACCAATTGCATTACTGAAACCATCAAAGATATTTAGGAAGACACGTAACATCGTAATGACAAAGAATATAGTGGGTACACATATATTAGAGCAAAAATCAGCAGTACCAAATTCTGGCACTGCTAGGTACAACGGAATACCATGATTTACGGCAGTCTTGAAACAGAAAACAGAGTGGTTCCTTTTTCCAAGTAGATATGTACCTTTGGCATTAGAAAACACTTTGTAGAAGCTGTGATAAAAATGCATAGCAGAAGTGCTGACAATTTTGTGTTAGTTTGTATTTTACAAGGCTATTATTACAGAGACATAGTTTAACCCTAACACGTCACAGTCCAACAAAATCCAACAAGCAAAAATCAAGAAAGTCCAAATACGTCATAGACCAGGGATACGGATGGGCACGAAAGTACTGCCATGGCAGGCCATACTCCGTGGCGTGCCATACCTGGACATTGGAACAGGATGCGAGAGGTCAAGGGTTCAAATCCCAGGGGAAACGGGATTTTTTTGTATGACTTATTCGGACTTAGATAGTTTTTAAGCATTTGGGAGTTAGGGTTAATATTTTTATATTAAATATAGAATGATTCCCACATTCAACAAAAGCTGAAAAATCATTAAATTAAGTTTAAAATTAAAAAGGCAATACTGATTTATCAAGTTTGAAATGAAGAATCATCGAAAATTTCACTTTGTAATTCATTGTAGATGTACAATATTTCATGTGCTAGTCCATAAAGATCAACGCTTTATCTTGATCAACAGTACCAAGCACCAAAGCACTTGGAAATTATTTTGCAACTAACATAAGCCTTTCAAACAAGAAAAATATATTATTAAATATTTATAACAATTCAATCACAGTAGGCCTCAAGTGTTATAAATGGTTGATATAAATAATTCTTATGTAAAATTTGTATAGATCAATACTTAGATTTGTAGACGTTATAAAACAGTTACACAACAACTGAATAACTTTATCTATGTTGTAATTAACTACAGGACATAGGTAACTGTTTTGAGTGGTTTTGTTTTCCTATTTGTAATTTAGATGGTTTCAAGGTTTTAAATATTTTTACCATTTCAAAAAGTTTTTTTTTAAAGTTTGACTATTTCTTATAACAGGTATGCTGTTTAATTTCTCTTAACCAAAATATCATGCCTTATTTACCTAAAACTATAAAATTCATGGATTGTTATTAACTTCGTGCTAGACTGCTGTCAATAATAGCAAGGTTTTCAATATGGTGTACTATATAACACCAGTCTGATATTGTGATTACCTTTTAATATTATACACAATCAAGGGTTTGACAAAATTTTGGCAATTGCAAAATTGAGTTTGTTACATATTTTCATCTTTAATATATTCACAGCTTTCAAATAATATTTTCCTATTAGTTCAATGCATATATATTAATAAAAATTAGGATATGTGTATAATTATAGTAAATGAAATCATTTAACCTGTGAAACTTGACAAATAATTAAGTCATATTCATGAATGCATTTTATGTTGAAAAACAAAATTTTACCTTTTCACCTTTTTTTTTTTACTTTGGAGGCAATTTATTCAAAATTTTCTTTCACAAGAAACCTGCACAATGGCTGCTAAAGTAAAAATGTGATGAAAAGATTAAATTTCGTTTTTTGACATTAAACGCATTAATTCATAAATGTTAATCTATTCCTCACATTTTGAAGGCCAATTATGCAGGGAAGTGCATTATTCACAGGTAATGTGTTTTGCTATCAGCCAAAAGAACAAATATGCAAATGAGCGTAATTGTGCATACATACCATCATCAGTTTGAAGGGGTAATACATTACCCAGCCACTACCAACAAACTAAGTGCCATCAAAATCGGACTGTACCTTATGGGGAAGGTTTACCTTTTTCATGTAGATTAAAGATTACAATCAAAAAGTAATTGTGCCTTCAATGCTCTACTAGTGGCCAATAACTATGCAGGCCGCACACAAAAAATAATATCAAAAAAAAGTCCAGATTTTGTGTCTCTATTTATAAGAGACATAATCAATTTAGAACCAAGCAACTCGCCTGAGCCGTGCAAGGACAAGCCAAGCTATTTGACATCGGCCAATTCAATTCCTGGGACGACAGTCATTATGAATTAAATAGTTTAGTACCTATTTATATTATTGATCATCATATTACTTGATTTTTTGCCGCAGATGCGCGAAATGCAAAGGCAAGACGTGAAATTACTTGGCGGCCCGAGCGATCGTTCGTCCCTAAATTGATTATCACAAACAGTGGAATGATTGATATATTTTGGGTAAACTCTTTTTGTATCTGAAGCCAATGACATTCCCAAAGGCCTACTGCTGATACATGTCTTGTAGCTGCAAAGTAAATCTGCATCAAGAATCTTGGAGTGTCATTGTCATTTTAAAGCCTAAGATGTGTTCTTTTTGAGTCTGCAATGAAAACAAATTTGACAAGGGGGTCAACTTCACTGGAGGTTTGTGGTGGATGGTCACCATTGTTCCCGCTAAGGTTTTTGAGCTTGCATCATTTTGAGCAATTTCGACAAAGTTGAAGAGGTACTTATGCCAAAATCATGACCTGAGGTTGAAAATTGGCTAAATAAAGCAAGGAAAAGAATCTTTTAACACATTTTCAGGAATCTGTTGTGTCAATTTTCCTGGCTCCTGCGCCAATGGCGCGCCATAATTATGGTCTTGGCAGAAACACTGCTAACATATGTAAACAACATTATCTGCTATTGTATAATACCTGTTTTATGAAGAAAATGTTAAATGTTCAATTCATTTAATTTTTTTTTGAAACACAACACTAATTATTCATGGACATCTTGTAGCTGGAATCAAGATTTTAATTCACACACTTACTTAAATGTTGCTGCTGTTTTATTTTTCAATGTAAAATGATAAAAAAAGTAAGTCTTATCATTTCATACAAGGTTTCTTGAATATCATGAGTAACAAATAAAGATGAAATCCCAACAGCAAAAGCACATTAATCTGACAATATTTAATTTAATGACAGTGTTTTGAAGCATTATCCCCTGTGTTATGGGATTTGAAACATGCCATTTGACACTATTTTGCCCAGCAGTAAAAATATTCCAATTTAAAAAGGAACTATAAAATTCTTTTATGATCTGTAAAATGAACAATAATGAAGGTGACATTTAAAAGTTGATATGCTAGATTTAACCATTTTATTCTAAGGTAGGAAGTTTTATTACACATGGTATAAAACAGAATATTAACAAATAAACCAAACCTACACAAAATATAGAGTCATTCATTTTAAATATTATACACAATCAAGGGTTCTGTGTATAACTATTTAACTATTAAACTATTAATAACCTGATACATCTTAATTTTAATAGCTAAAATATCAGTTTACAATGTTGTAAAATACAAGGAATACACTAAGGATATTGTAACTTTTGCTTAACTCTTAGCCAACTAATGGTGACTAGAGTCGCCAGGCAATCACAGAGCTACATGTTTCTGGTTTACCTGAAGTGTTCATGATCCACAAAAGGTAATTGCTCAATAGATTGATGGATTTGTAAATCAATTATTGGAAAATTATTGATGTCAATAAAGGAAGTACAATACAAGCAGATGTCAATTATTGATCTAAACAAAAGAGGTATTGATCTAAATCAATATTCAATAAACTAGTCAATGGACTTGTCAATTAGATTGTGGACTTGAAGTAAGTAGTCAATAATTGACTATTGTTTGATAAGTTACTTCAAAAACCAGACACAGGATTAGGAATTTTCAAAACTTGCTAGTTTTATAAGGGTTAATTTGTTTTGTACTTCAAGGTTTGTAGTCTGCTCATAGCAGACCCATAGCCAGGATTTTTTAAGGGTTGGTGGGGGGGGGGGGGGGGGGGGGGGGGGGGGGTCGGGTTTTCAACAAGTGGACCTTTTGGAGAAAACATTTTGACTTGGTAGACCCTAAACTAATTTTACTGGTTTTGACAAAGTGACAAGCAAAAAAAAAGTTTTCATTAGTTTTCCAAGCATTTACTGTAGTATTTTATAAAGAAATGGCCTACATTTACATGTTTTTGTGCTTTCGGTGTTTTTTGGTGGACATTTAGGGATTTTTGTGGACCTTTTTAGGGGCTTTGACTGATTAATTTTAATGGTTTTGTTTACATTAAAAAGACATTAATGAACCTTTGAAATCTTTGTTAATAAGTTATTTTGCTTTTACTTTCACTAGAGAAGAGAATATCTCCTTAGGTTTTCAGGAATTTGATCACAATTTTCATGAAATCTGGCATTGCCCATTGACTATAACGTAAATGTGAGATACATTGGTCATCATTTAAAATACTCTTGTTTGAATGCTTGTTTTTAAAACAATTCAGCCTATTGTAAATTGAAAAAATAAAGCAAGGAACATCACATTCAGAGTAAATTTAAGGCTAATGTAGTGGTTTCAAACTTTCGGGTTGGCCTGGGTCAGCAGTATAGAAGTATAGATGCATTTGGAATGGCCAGGGTTCTAAGGGTTGAAATTAATTAAACAAACAAATCTGACTTTCAAAAATTAAACATTTTATTTTTATGCGTCCAAACAAATCATTAAAGTATCCCTTGTGATGATATTTGATCATAAATGAATCAATAAGACTTTTTCATAGATACAAACCTTTTTTTTATAATACTTCTAAATCAAATTAGGATTACTCATGCCCCCATAATATATTTGAATAACAAAATGTTCTAAGCATCTAAACCTTTTAAAATTCATTGAAAGAAAACACCATTACAAAAGTTTTATTTATTCTGTCTATCATAGTATATAAATTTGATTCGTATTTAAACAGAGACCTTGCAATATTTGCAAATTATTTATAAAGGGCCAGGCAGAATGTCCTTTCCCTTTTGAACAATTATGAGACAGGAAAAGTCTAGATTTCATGTAATGAAACATATCATGGTTTTAAACAATATTTCATTGTTTCATAAATCTATTTCCCAAATCTGCAAAAAAATGTTAGTTTTACAAAGTTTTGAATTGAAATATAAACTGATTTTTAAGAAAGGCATTTCAAATCTGCAGAAATCATAATTTTGACAGAATATGACTTTTATAACTCAAAATGATCTTGAGGTTCATAATAGATGGTCACATTTACAAAAAGGGATAGACTCACCTGTTGTCAACAATATAATTCATATTCTCTTATGTTTTGTCATTTATTGCACAAAATACAAACAGATATGAAAACATTCAACAGACATATTACTGCCATGCATCATATGCTTTAAGTAATACCAATACCGATCAGATTCCCTCTATAGAAATCGCACCCGAAATACCCGATAAAGGCCAGGAATACCCAACATCTCAGTCCTATTCAAATTCAATCAGTTGTAAAACGAAGTGACAAAATCACTATTCATTTTTTTCACTGTAAATCCTTTGCTTTCTTGTGCGATCATGCATAACCGACTCACATGACAAAAGATGAAGGGCTTAACAGTTGAAATCATATAACTATTACGCCAAGAAGGAAACTTGTAATCTCATTAGGAGCTTGTAGGATGAGTGCCACGTACGGGCTAAAAAGTACGTAATGCATAGATTAGTCCGTAGACAACCTAGTTTTCACCTAAATTGCACAAATGCCAATGG
The DNA here is from genome assembly GCA_000969725.1 of Ophiothrix spiculata. NCBI lineage: Eukaryota > Metazoa > Echinodermata > Ophiuroidea > Amphilepidida > Ophiotrichidae > Ophiothrix > Ophiothrix spiculata. Next base: position 46,491 of record JXSR01S012651.1, read on the forward strand.
TTATGTAGAGATTTAGAGCAAGTGGTATTTGAAATGGTATTTGCACCATATAGACAAGATATCACAGTTTATGAATATTCTAAAATTATCTTTCCCTATTTTGCATTACATATCCTTGAACTTCAATAAAACTTTCATTGGTCTAATCTATAGATGTGCTGCATGTTCCTCAAATTACACAAAAATCTGTGTCATCATTTCAAGTCATAAGCTTTAAGCGGCAGATAGAGGACATTCATTTTCCTTTCCTTTCAGACATCATTAAACAGATTGCCTTACCAATCCGGATTGGGTATCAAAGCTCTCTCTTTTTCCTTGAAATAGGTTGAGGCAAAATAAAAGGTAGTTTTAGCTAAGCTGTTATTATGTACTTTTAACTTATAACATCACCAAAATCATTCTCATTATTCAGAGGAAAACATGGCATTGCAATGAAAATGCATATTTTAGATATTCATTATATTTAATTGTTTTGTTTTCGTTCACACACCGTGACCATAGATCATTAAGAGAAAACACCTTTTCTCAAGTTTCAACAAGACAATTGGTGGAACCAATACACGCTTGACACTGGTTGGTACAAGTATAATGATGTGCAGTAGCCAGGTAACAGAGTGTTTTTTAAAGCACATTTGTACCTTTGGCTTAAGTAAACAATTTGTGAAGTGCTATTCAATTGGTGTCAGCTAGTGTTTCATGAGGCTACAGATCCATGATGTATTACAATATATCGATTCAAACATTGAATTGAAGCATTTGAAATTGAAATCTAACTAGTTTAAGTCATGAGTTACAAAGTGATTTTTTTTATTTTAAGTAAGAGGAATCAGTATTGTTTTTCTTGTCATAAGCTACTTTCTTTGTCTGCAAATTAATAAGAAATGTTTTAGTTGTAAAGTAGAACCAAATACAAAAATAAGCTTTTCAAACACTGACAAAGAACATAAACTTCAATAAATATTTATAGCATATAGCAACACAATCATTATATATTTTATTGTACCATCTGCATAATCTAGGCTCAAGGTGATATATAATGGTTTCCCGTGCGCATTTTGTTTTGGCGTCATTTATTGGCGCATTTCATTTTTTTATTTGATATTTTAGAAAACGAAAATCAAAATAGCCAATTTGATAAAAAGAACGGGGAAAATTGCAAAACATTTAATAAAGAAGTGTTTTCTTTTCAACAAAAACTTGAAACCGGACAGGTTTCTTACTGAAAAAACATCACCCATGCGGATTTTCAATCAAACTTTGCCTTAGAACCTCTTAGTCTACCAGCCAACAGCAAATATTATGCTTAAAAAAACGTTTTGTGGGCAAATCTTGTTACAGCTTCCCATCCACGTGGAATCCTATCCTCAAGGGGTGTACATTAGCGTGTGGGTGGATGGTAAAATTAATTTTTTGATTTAGTGGTCAAAATGACCAAAAATAGCCAAAAATCATGAAAAAATCACGAAAATGGTAAAAAATCGGTTTTTGGCCCCAAAATGATCTTTATTCAAAATTAAATCATTCATTTAGGTAACTCGAATCACAAAAACATCTGCCTACAGTATTTTGGGACTTAACTTCATTTTTGTGGTTAATTTTGACCAAAAAAAGGTCAAAAAAGGTAAAAAATAACCACAATTTAGTGATTTTGGTATATGTCTTCAATTCTTTTTCCAAATGTTTGTTCAACGAGTAAAAAATCACCGTGTATTATAATGTTGTGCCAAAAAATCAATTGGCGTCAATTAAATACCTTTTTTTGGCCATAATTGATCAAATTTGGCAGAAAAATGCGGAAACATGACCAAAAAGGGTTAAACTGTGAACAATTTTTATTAAGTCTACCATATAAGTGTCAGAAAACAGTCTTTTGCACTAGCCAGGAGTAAACCAAATCAACTTTATTA
>JXSR01S012655.1:7549-21743 GCA_000969725.1 Ophiothrix spiculata
TGGTAACAGCTTGTCAAATGGGTCCATTTGTTGAAATTGAACAAATGACCTCAAATTTGGGCGGATATTTTCAATACGAAGTGAGACATGGGATTCTTTCGGACGCTTAGCTACTGTCAGGCACTTGTATAAGAAAAATATTTAAAACAAATCAGTTTCTTAGTTTGTTTGTTATCTTTACACGCCTGTAAATTCCTTGACATTTTCTCTAATTTACCACTATTTGTAGCTCAAATAGCGCCAAATTTTTCCGACAAAGTCTTTAATATCTCCTGAACCACTTGACCTACAAATGTGATCTTGGTGTCATTTTACTTTGGAAACAGGGTGCAATTCGAATGTGTCATGAAAACAAATTGAATAGGAAATTTAATTTTCTCGTTGATATTCCTAATGTTAGACCCAGGCATGAACCTGAGATAAATAAAATTATCTCTTGTCACAGGCAGGTTCAAACTGCAATAAATAATCATGATTGGAAATAGGGAGTTCATGTTACAAGTTTAAAAATAAGAAGCAACACTTGTCTTGATATTAATGCTGATACACAACTTTTTGTGCTCAAGTCATGAGCAGCTGAAAACAGTTCAATTTAACCTCTTGCTTGAAAATCCCTCTGACTCAAGCAAAATTTTCGCTAAAAAATAACTAAAATGGACATTACCGATGGACATTGGGTATGTGCATTTATGCGATAGGCTTGCTTGCAGAGCTCCCTTCTGGCAGTGGTACCAATACCACTGCCAGATATTTTGGGTAATCATCGACACATGTCTAAAACTTAAATTTGGTGACATGATTTATAAAAATCATAATTACTGTGATGCGTTACCGCCGTAGCATTAGTGATAATAATTAATCATGTGAACAATTGATAATGATCATGAAATGATACAAGATAGGTTGGATCAATATTTACATGTAATTACAAAATAAAAAGGAAATTAAAAAAAAATATTAAAAAAATTAAGGAGGGTACGGATGAGAAATGTGTTAATGTTTTTATTCAGCCTAAACAGTATAAAACTCTGTGCAAAATAAATAAACATTTGATACAATTGTAAATGGCTATAAGGCTCAAAGAAACTTAATCTTGTCATAACTGATAATATGGTACACTTCTATTTTGACTATTTCTACTAGTGTACAGCTGATATTGTTCTGCAGACTCATGGGATAAATGCACCAGCTATAGATTCCGATCAGTTGGAGCAGCTTTGTCCATCTATCTTGTACTCTGCTGCCGTGGGTCAATGTGCCTTTCCCAAGCTGTTGGAACAAGAGGGCGAATCCGATAACCATGAGACAGATACACCACCAACACCAGCCGAAGGTACATTCATTTTCTTGTATGGATTTTAATAAACTTAACCTTTGCTCCCAAATGCTTAAAAACTTACATCTGAAAAATTTCCCATTTCCCCTGGGATTCCTACCCCTGACCAGTCAGTGGCGTAACTGGACTTTTTGAAACGAGGGAGCGAGATGGGGCAGACATGTTTCCAGGGGGGCAAGAACAAAGCAAAAATTGGAGTTCTCCATAGACCCATGTACAAAGCAAAATTTCATTTTGGGGGAGAAAGGGGGACAAGGGTTTCTTCAGGGGGCTCTAGTCCCAGAGCTGTGACCTGTGGACCGTCACTAACTTTTATCATTGGGTATTGTAATTTATGTTTGTCCCAGGTCACAGTACGAATGCGTAAAACTTTGGTGAAATAAGCGTGTTTAGCGACCTTTGACTGCATCTGTTCCCTACTAATGGTACCATAAATTATTTGGATTGTTTGGTGTTTTTTCCCAATAACCTTACAAGTCTTGTTTCCTTCTTAATTTTTAGTGTGGGGATATGGCTTTCTTTTTGTCACCATCATTAATCTTGGTGCTCTAGGAGGAGTTTGGGTGGTTCCCATCATGAGCAAGAAGGTGTACAAGTTGGTACTTATGTACCTTGTGTGTTTTGCTGTTGGTACCCTGTGTGGAAATGCTATTCTCCATCTAATACCAGAGGTAAGTACATATGGTGTGGCTTACCCTAGGTGTGGTAAATAAGGTATTCCTATTAAATGCCCATTTGGCATTGCATTTCATGAAACATGGGCATTTATAAGGCTGTGATCACATAGAAGTATATGCATTAGAATACGTTATTCGCTATATGCTCCAGGGGAGGCACCCATGTATTTAGTGATGAAAATAATCCCTGATAATTTCAAATATGAGTGCCTCACCCGGGAGCGTATAGCGGATTGTAAGTTGCAATATTCTAGGAATTCATCCAAGGTTTTATTTGACCTTGCAAAGGGAAATGCATGGTAAAATAACGTTTTCTGCTCAAAAAAAATCAATATGGATGGGCGTTGAATAGAGCATGAGCGTATAATTGGAACAATATGGCATATCCTATTGAAATCCATCAAAGTATGTTAAAACAACATGCAAAAAAAAAGATGCAATTTTTCTCTTTCCAGATTCAATACGTTTACATGTAAGAGCGCCATCTGAAAACGCATCGTTTTTGTTAATTACTTGGCCGATCGGGCTGATTTTCAGATATGTGATGCACAATTCAAAATAAAGCAAGGTTAACATTTTAAAAAAATTGAGCCTAAAAACCTACTAATCTTGAAACACACACATATTTTACTTGGCCTTATGCTATATTACTATAAAAAACACATCTGGCCAAAACCCACGGCCTACATAGTTCCGACGCCCCAAAGTTAATGAGCTTCTATTAACAGTTTCTGGTTTGCAGACCAATAATTTGTGTAAATTGAACAATGCCTGTTCCTTAATGGCAGCTAGCAGATCTATTTTAATTAAATAATTTAAATTACAGCATCGCCAACTAAATGAATTTGCTTTATTTTCAGGCTAATGGCATGGGTCATGGAGCTGAAGCAGAGACTTTCATGTGGAAAAACTTCACTGTGATTGGAGGAATCTACCTCTTTTTTCTGACAGAGAGAATTCTAAAAATGGTTGCTGTACTACGTTCGGTAAGAAATGGGCATCCATGTAATGTAATGTTGTCTTTTATTACTAATGTGAAAGTTCTATCCCCAGGGCACTCAATTTTGAAAGTGGTAGGTATGTCAGGCCTGAAGCGCCGAAATGGGGGTCTGGTGAACTGATTTTCTGTAAAACATGGCCCTTTGAAACCAATTTTGGTGGATCTAGTGAACTGAAATTTTGGCCAGAAATAGCCTCCTGAGCTGAAAATGTCCACATTTCCTGAGCAATAAAATGTTGTAGTTTTTCTCAAAAAATGGAGTCAAAAGAACTGAATCACACTGAAAATAGGGATTTATTGAGCGGCCTGGCGGCCTGAAAAAGGGGGTCTTGACCGCCTGACATATATACTCTGCCCACATATATGAGTACTCCTCCCCTGGGTTCTATTATTTCTGTATGTGCACCAAGTTTCGCTGTAGTGCAGCTCACAGTGCTTTACAGGGGTGGCTATTGTCTCATTATTCGCCTCAAACTCTCGGAAATAAATTTTGCCCTTTTGGGAAGAAATTCATTAATGAGGGTAATAAAAACTAAAATAGAATTAAATGAGCGGATAAATACATGTGTACTATGTGGGTCAAAATAGGTGCAGCTTGTTCCATCCCCACATAGAGAGATTTGTGGGGAAGACAAAATACAGGCCTTCAAATTCGCAGAGCACTTCATTGCTCTCCTGGGCTTCAAGAAGAGCAGTATAAGAGCAATCTGTAAAGCTCCTCTGGAATAAGTAAGAGGAGCAACTTCAAATTAAGAAGAGCTGTTTCAAGAATTGAATAATTCACACCCTCTTTATTTAGTGAAGTCAGGGTCTATGACTGATCTGAACGTCATGGTTTATAATCAAGGTACCTGTTCAAGAAATTGCATAGGCTAGCAGTCCTGTTTACTTTTTACGCTTACTTTCGAGTTCAAAGTGCTAAAGTATCCATGATTATCCCCCAAAATTACCAAAATGTCAAATAGGCTAAAATATATGTGTAATTGCAGGAAGAAAGTAATTGTGTCAGTTTCTAATCTTTTACAGAATTACAACAATAACAAGAAATCGAAGGCTGCGCGTACCTTCCATACCACAGCAATGCATGATGAGCAGCATTTTGATCCCCATCATGGTGCCAGAATCACTGACCCGAACTCAGCACTAGAATTGACCGACTCGTGCTGTAAAGACGCAATGGCAACACATATTGGAAATGGTCTGGTGGTAAGTTTCAAGGCAAATGACCAACTCTTAGAGCGCCGAATGCAAAAATTTGATGTTTTCATTAATAGCTGCTTTTGTGGTAAATTTGATTGATTCCCTGAATGACACATTTATCTGAAGATTTACTATTTGTATATATGATCTACTTGCAGAATTGATAAGTTTATTCATGAGAAGCAATAAAAGTTTTGAAAAATATGGATGTTGTTGTGATTGGTAATGTATTTAAACTTGACATTTCGAAAATGTTGCATAAGGCAGCTATTAAAGAAATCATACAATTGGTGCGATTTGCACCATTTGGCGCTTAAGGTGTTTTAATTATTATAATAACTTTACTCAGCACTAGAATTAACTGACTGATACAATAAAGATGGAATGGCAATATACAGTTTAATGGAAATGGCCTGGTAAGTTTGAAGAAAATGACCAGTCGTTTAAAATAATAAATTGGCACTTGATTTAACCCTAACCCTACCAAACATCAAAAAAAATAAATCACAAAGTTAGGTAAATCACCGAATTCATCGTAGACCAAAGTAAGTTATGATCACAAAATCGCTGCCATGGCTAGTTAGTGAAATTGCCATTAACCTATACTTTTCTTTATTTTGTGGGGGGGGAGGGGGAAGAAGGGGGCAAGACTTCTCACAAGGAGGGAGCAGTTCACCCTTCCCCTCTGACTACGCAACAGCAAAGTACCAGTAGGAATTGAAATCTTATGGTTGTGATGATCATAACTGTAGGGAATTAAAAAGTTGTGTGATCAGAAATAAAAAAGCACTATTCAAACTAATTATTTGTATTATTCACAGGATATTGAGCATCAGAAGCAACCACTGCAGGCAAATAGCAGCAATCTACCTGGTCACAGCAATGGTTGTTGCCACCTTCAAGGCTACGAGGAAAGTAATGGGATGATTGCATCGGTGGCATATATGGTCATCTTTGGTGATGGGCTTCATAACTTTATTGATGGGTTAGCTATTGGAGCGGCATTTTCTCACGCAACATATGCTGGTATTAGTACATCGATTGCAGTCATCTGTGAAGAATTCCCTCATGAATTAGGTGAGTTTGTCTCTTTGATTCTGATTCTGTTTTATTTCATGAAGTATAAACCAAGCGGCCGATTTACACACATAAATCAATATGACCATACTGAGAAATAAAATAGTCCGTATTTTTCAAGTCATAACGTACCCAATCTCGCTGAATATTCAAATTAACTTGTGCTTGAGGTTTTCCGTTTAGTAGTAACAATATTAACCAAAAAAACCCCAAAAATCATGAAAGATTAATACTCCAGATGAACCTTTAGATCGTCATGTGAGTGCAAGAAAGTCGTATATGGTCGTGCGTCTGGAACTGACACTAGGAAAAAGGTGGTGGTGGCGTTGCACTTTTCCGAATGGCATCTTCATAAATTGACTATAACTTTTTAACTACATAAGCTATGCTTATAATTTTTGTGTCTTTTGAAAGCTAGAACATGCACCTTTGTGTGGTGTAAAAATCATTGGTATAGAAAATTGTGAGTGGTAGAGTTATGTGCTTTTGTTTCTGGAACACCAAGGGTGGTGGAGGTGGCGGAAGCGGAGGTGGCGGAAGCGGGCCATGCAAAGTCTATGGGGCTTATTACCTCTCATTAGTCAAACTTTAATAATTTTACATAGGAGTGACACAAACTCATCATTTTGGTCTTATTTTAAAGGTAAACCATCTAGCTACTTATTTTTATGTGAAAATATTGGATATATGAAGAATTGTTAATATTTACATTACAATTATCATTAAATCTACCTGGTACTTGCATACATTTGCATTGCGCGCTGACCTTTTACAGTTTTTAGTGCCTTTCAAGCTTGAAATCAAAATAAAATTTGAACTAAACATCCCACCCCATAAAGAGTATACATTTTCTGAAAGGAAATTGCACAAGGAATCCAAATAAGGCATTTAAAAAAGTGTGGAAGGTAGGGTTTGTATGTCAGATCTGGAAATGTTAACTTTAAAATATTATTTTAATGCCCAACATTTTCAACAAATTCGACTTGAATTTTCTTCAATGTAATAAGTAAGACCTTCCTAGAGTATACATATTCTGGAGGGGAGAATTATATGAGGATTTCAAATCAGATAAGAATTGGAGGGTAGCAGTAGAGGGTCTGGTGATTTGCAATGATAGAAGAAAATGCAAATTTTAAGAAAAAAATCTAAATTTTCTCAAAGCTGACATCTTAACCCTACCTCCTACACTTTTTTCAATGTCATATTTGGATTCCTTGTTCAATTTCCTTTAAGAAAATGTATACTTTTGATAGGGTGGGGTATTTAGTTAAAAAGTTATTGAAATTTCAAACTCGAAAGGTGTATAATACTCAAAAAATCACTGCGCAACGCAAATTGGTGCCACCTTACGACGCATGGCCATATGCAATAGCTGCCATTTGTCATTAATTTGGATTGCACATTGTATAGTCTCCAGTCTTGGGTCAGTGTTTCTTAAATGGTTCTTCAGGTGACAAGAACCACTGACATAAGACAGTGAAATTTTGAGGGATTTTTCACAGTCTTGTGACAAGGAATAAAATAAATAAAGCTTAGGGCAGCCATTGCAGATAAAACTTACTTGTACTCACATGACGACTGATGATGTGTTGGAATTCAAAAGGATTCCACTTTGCTCATGTCTGTTACATAAATTATGGAGCTGTTTGACCAGTGTGTAGGAACCAATCTTGAGGGGTTAATGTTCAAAAGTCATTTTCCTACAAATAATGAACGTCTCAACGCAATATATGTGTGGAGTAAACATGCGTATCACTTCTCGTAAACTAAAAGACTGCTAAAAGGCTTTAGATGATGTGTTGGAATTCAAAAGGAATCTATTTTGCTCATGTCTGTTACATAAATGATGGAGCTGTTTGACCAGTGTGTAGGAACCAATCTTGAGGGGTTTATGTTTAAAAGTCATTTTCCTACAAATCATGAACGTCTGAACCCAATATATGCGTGGAGTAAACAGGCGTATCACTTCTCGTAGATTAAAATAGACTTATCTTTTAATGTGATCACCGAGTCAAACTACCAATTATGCGCCGTGCATTTTCGTTTTCACTGCATAGTCCAAACTCTCTTGGCTTATGCGTGAACCTTATGCAACAAGCTATCTGACTTTTTTACGAGATCCTTAGTATCCCCTGTATTCTACAACATTATAATACACTGGTGGTTTTGTATTGTGTGTGAGACTAGTAATAATTAGTTAGGATTGATTAAGACCAAATCAGTGTTTATTAATTTTCTACATGAATCATCCATGATTTTGTTACTACCACATGAACCAACATCGAACATAAGTTCATTTGAATATTCAGTAAGATTTTGTATGTTGTTATGATGTGGGAAATATTGACTAAGTTACTTCTCCGTATGGTCATATTGGTTTATGTGCTTTAATTGGCTGTTGCATACTTTCAAGATTTATAGAATATACAGAAAGAAAATTTAATGATTTTCAAAAGTAGGTACTCTAATACTATAGTATATTGCAAGTATTGGTTTCCCCTGCCAGATATCTCAATGGTTTATGTTCTAGTACTTACAAGTTATCCCTTTCAGATCCATAGAACGCTGAGCGTTTCTAAAAAATACATATATATGGTACTTAAAAAGTACAACTAAAATATTTATATCTCCAAAATGAAACAACCGTTATTATAGTTGGTATCGTATAAAAAAAAAAGCCTGTAGTGTCCTCAGGAAAAGATATTAGACATACTATGCATACCATTGCAGTTTGGATGATATATTTGAGATTTAAGGTAAAGCTTCAAAATTGAACTTGAAAATTAATTAGGATCCAAAAGGGGTCAGTTATTAATAAGTACATTAGCGCATTACAAACAACAAAATACAAAAACAAACAAAATCATCTAGTAATCCTGACTTCATTTAATTAACCAATTGCAATGGTAACCATTATTTATTCTTTTGATAATCTTTTTTCCAGGTGATTTTGCAATTCTACTGAACTCTGGGATGTCTGTCAAGCATGCAGTTCTAGCCAACATTGGCTCAGGTCTAACCTGCTATCTAGGCCTGGTTGTGGGCATCCTGCTAGGAGCGCTGACATCAGCAGAAGGCTGGATCTTTGCTCTAGCTGGGGGCATGTTCCTCTATATATCATTGGTTGACATGGTAAGAATTTCTACCGAAGAAAAACAAATAGTCAAATGGCTTCTATACTCCATAAACTTAGCAGTGTATACCAAAGTTACAGCGTAATTGTCCTGTTAAGTTGCGTATCAATCGTTGGCATGTATTATTGCACAAAATTTGAATAGCGTTATTGGCGCGTCACGTTTAGTCACGAGTAAGACGCTAATAAATAAATACTGGGGATTTATAGTGCGCTATGCCTCCCAGATTTGAATTCCAATCGGCGTCTGCACACTTTACAGGTGATTGCTGACCACTGTGGCCCAAGTAAGCTCCATTCCACACCAAGCATCATTTCAGGTTCTGCGTCAACCTCTAGGGGCGCTGAACCTTGATCAGCCCATTTACGCACCATGGATGCCTGGATCAACTCCCCGAGTTTTGTACGGGTTTCCACAAGACATTTGGCAGTTAGTTCCTTGTCCAAATTCAAGCACACTCACAGGCGGGGTTCCAACTCGGGACCTTCTGCACCGCAAGCGAATGCCTTACCGATTGAGCTAACTTGACTGCTGATGAGGACGGTCCTCTGTTCCAAGTGTGTCCTCGGTTCTAGTTTTGTATATAATAGTATGTAAGATTGAATTAGCGCAGAAACACACAGACCCTTGCATTGACTCAGCTTATCATGATTATGACTTTTTATGGTCACACCAAAGTCATTTCTTGTGACAGACAGTTCTCATGAATTGTATTTTGTGTTCAAAAAATTCAGCCAGAATAAAAAAACCAAAAAAACAATTGAGGAAATATTTTATGAATGGATTCTCTTTTTCTTGTTTTTATGCCACCAGCTGCCTGAAATCAACAGTGTGACTAGTATTGAGGAAGAAGACGGCAAACCAGTGACCATACCAGGGATGCTGAAGGTGTTTGTACTACAGAATCTTGGGCTACTCATGGGATTCGGTCTCATGTTGGTACTGGCATTCTATCACGGCAAAATTGGAGTACACACAGATGATACTTTTCACGCTCACCACGCTCACTGAATTCCTGCTATCTGTTGTAAGGAGGATTATGTCGTTGTGGTGGATGAGAGATAACTTCATCCCGTGTCGTATGTGAAGTTGTCTGAGTTGTAGGGGTGGATAAGAGAGGACTGCGTCCTGCGTAGTTGTAAAGGGGATTATGTCGTAGTGGATAAGAGAGGACTGCGTCCTGGGATAAGAGAGGACTGCGTCCTGCGTAGTTGTAAGGGGGATTATGTCGTAGTGGATAAGAGAGGACTGCGTCCTGCGTAGTTGTAAAGGGGATTATGTCGTAGTGGATAAGAGAGGACTGCGTCCTGAGTAGTTGTAAGGGGGATTATGTCATAGTGGTGGATAAGAGATGACTATATCCCGGGTAGTTGTAAGGGGGGATTATGTTGTAGTGGTGAATGAGAGATGACTACTTCCCATGTAGGTGTAAGGGAGTTGTCATAGTGGAGAATGAGAGATGACTACGTACTGCGTAGTTGTAAGGGAGTTAAGTCGTAATAAAGGGTGAGAGATGACTACATCCTGCATAGTTGTAAGGTAGTAATATATGTCGTAGTGGAGGGTGAGAGATGACTACGTCCTGCGTAGTTAAAAGGGAGTTATGTCGTAGTGGTGGGTGAGAGATGACTACGTCCTGCGTAGTTGTAAGGGAGTTATGTTGTAGTGGTGGGTGAGAGATGACTACGTCCTGCGTAGTTGTAAGGGAGTTATGTCGTAGTGGTGGGTGAGAGATGACTACGTCCTGCGTAGTTGTAAGGGAGTTGTCATAGTGGAGAATGAGAGATGACTACGTCCTGCGTAGTTGTAAGGGGGACTATGTCGTGGTGGATGAGAGAGGACCACGTCCTGCGTAATTTTAAGGGGGATTATGTCGTGGTTGATGAGAGAGGTCCACGTCCTGCGTAATTTTAAGGGGGATTATGTCGTGGTGGATGAGAGAGGTCCACGTCCTGCGTAATTTTAATGGGGATTATGTCGTGGTGGATGAGAGAGGTCCACGTCCTGCGTAATTTTAAGGGGGATTATGTCGTGGTGGATGAGAGAGGTCCACGTCCTGCGTAATTTTAAGGGGGATTATGTCGTGGTGGATGAAAGAGGTCCACGTCCTGCGTAATTGTAAGGGGGATTATGTAATGGTGGATGAGAGAATTCTCTCAAGTTTTGCATACAGCAAGAATCACCTGCTGTTTGTATAAATTTAACTGATAAATATGCATTAGACCTTATAGTTTAAATGGCTACTATTCAATAACATTTGGATGCCTTGATGTTAGATAAAGACTGGTAAAACTTCATATTTTTCAAGAAAATTCAGCTAAACTTGGCAGAAAACTTTGCATTGGGGGGCTTCTATTGATATCTACTCCCTGAGGGGAGATATTAAGAAAAATTCACATTTTTTGTTTTTTGACCAAATATTCAAATTTTCATACTTCTGGATAGAAATTTAAAAAATACATTATGCTTTTGTTAGGTTTATAATAAGTAGAATTCAAATAAATACCTTAAAGATGTAGGATAAGATTTTGAATGAACTGGGTTAAAATTCTTTCTGTTTCCTCTTTTCTCATTTCTGGAAAATTGAGTTAATTTGAAAAATTGAAGGTCCAAAGTCATCAATTGAAACATTTTTTTTTCCAAAAATACATATGGTTTGTTATGGGTTTGAAAAATAATTAAGTTTTGTTTTATTCCATTCATCTGACCATTCCAGTTTTGCCAATGATACTAGACTTTGCACCTTCAATGTTTGTAAAAAATACAGTACATCATACTCTATTTATAGTACTACATGATCATGTATTCAATGTTTGGTAAAACATTCTTTACATCAATGTTATTGTTTGTAAAACTACATATTCTTTATATAGTTTTAAATAACTATTTGATGTTTGTAAAGCATACAATACATCATATTCCATTTATAGTATTTTTAATAATTAAATTTCTCCATTCGCGGGTTTTTTGAAAATGATGCTTGTTGCTACGGTGGTTTGCTTGAAAGTCGCACGTATTTACAGCGTGTGATTGGCCCAATTCCAGTGCTTGTGAAGCGCTGGTGATCGCGCGCGTACGCTTGAGTTAAACGATGCAGTACTCGGGGAAATTTAATAAATGAAAACACTATACAGTAGAATATGAACATCTATTCAAGGTTTTTAAAACATGATACATTACATCATATTCTATTTTTATTTTTATATGAGTATTATCCAATGTTTGTAAAGCATATAATACATCATATTCTATTTGTAGTACTATATGAACGAGTATTCAATGTTCATAAAACATACAGAATATTCTATTTATATTTTTATATAAATAAGTGTTCAATGTTTGTAAAACATGTAATACATCATATTCTATTAATAGTACTATATTAAGGGCACAGTTAACCCCACATTTTCTGAAATATTTTATGCTTTGTAACTCAGCAACCGATTTATAAGTAAAACCATTTAAAAGTATACATTTCTAGATGTGGATTTTCATGTAGAAGATATTGGTTAGGTCAGTTTTGGAGCAAAATGTATGATTTTGGACCAAGGTTCCAAAAAAAAACTTGTTCTTGGACCACCATATTTGTAAACAACCTTAATTTTTGAAAAAATTAAAATTGGACCCCTTATGCTTTTTAGAATCTAGAAACACATGTCAAGGAACACATTTCTCAAATTTTTCCTTTTTGAAATATTGCTAAAAATAGGCCAAAAATGACAAAAAAATCCTCATGGTCACTTTATCAAAACTTAGTTTTTTAGCTTATAAGAATCCTTATTTGGTATATGTTACGATCCCAAAACCATTCTTTCAAATGTGCTTGCATTTTTGAGAAAAGTTATAATTTTTTAAAAATTATTGTCGGGCATCGATAGTAATTACAATACAGTAACCTATTGGGATTTTTAAAATGCTGAAAAGCTTGTACTAGGAAACAAAGGTCGAAATCAAGTGAAATTTTCAGTATATTTTTATGTTGTGTTCTTCTTGTGTTATTTAGCTAGAAAAGAGACGAGGTTTTGTCACTTCAAAATCATGAATTGCACCTTTAATGTTTGTAAAACATACAATACATCATGCTCTATTTATAGTATCATACTAACAGGTATTCAACTTTACGGGATGAAATGTCTACATAAAATCAGGAATAACTCAAAAAACTACCTCGTAATTGTCAGTACTATCAGTGGTTTTGGTAGTTGCAAAAATGAATATGAACTGGTCCAAAGATGTTATGTAATGTGTATGAATTCTGAAGCATAATCTATAAAATATCACTTATGGAACAGCTAAGGACAATCCAAATATGTGACACGTTACAGCAAAAGGCACTCTTAAGTCGGAACTACAAGTGTCTGATTAACAAAGTCTTAAAAAACTAATCAATAATCAATATTTTACTAGGGAGGGTAAAAAACTTTTGCCTTTGTTCCGTCGTTAGGGTCGGTTTTTACTTTTTTTATGGACAATAATATATAAGGTGCGACAAGTATTTGCTCTTTAAACATTTCCAATAGCTTCCAATGTATTTTTTAATAATAACGCATGTTTGATGGTGGGAAAATGATAACTACTCCATATATTTTGGGATTATTTATATGATCCCTGTTGATCATATAAAATACTGTAAAAGTCTATATTTTTCGCGATTTTGCCTCTAACAGACATTTCGCGAGTTTTAATTTTCGCGATTACCAAAATTGAGTTGCATAATATAAACGAGTAAGCTTACCAAGACGCCATTAACAACATTCATTTGACATTCATCGCCAATTATCGGCAGATTTTACAGTGTGGAAAGTTGATTACAAAAGTGATTGACGTGTCTCAAGACCATTTCTTTCAACTAAAAAGCCAAATATATCATTATACTTTCAACTTTTTTCACTATCACATGATTGGTTTGAGAAATATTTGCCTCATATTTATTTAGCTGGCTGAATGATTAAACTTCCGAATTAAACAGCTTTACATGCACAGATTCACTGCTTTGCTTGTTACGTATTTTGAGAGAAACTTTAATTGGTCGATAAATGACATTATATTTCGCGAGTTTTTATTTTCGCGTTTGAGGATTGATTCGCGAAATTCGCGAAAATAAAAACCTCGCGAAAATTTCTACTTTTACAGTATATAGGCCTATTTCTCCTCAAATATGTGTTGTAATGTAAATTAGAATAGATATTGAATAATTAGCTGATGCTTGTTGAAAATATATCGCACAATATATAATGTCACTCACAATAAAATATACAGCCTTATATTCACCCAGGAACCTAAATAATGGCTTAAATTTACTACCCTCTCTTCAAATATTGTTTATTAATTTGATAGTAACCAGACTAATCAGACACCTGTAGCTCCGACTTAAGGTACCTTTTGCTTTAACATGTCTCACATAGCATATCAATCAGAGGAAACAGCTATTTGATAGATTGTATACTGTATTAATAAATTTAAATAAAATTACCCTATGGCATTATTCAAATAGTTTCAACCATCTTGAGGAAAAGCCGTAAATAGTTCTTTTGAAAGGCTATTATGGGTTTTAAGACTATTTACGGGTTTTGAAATACTATTTACGGGTTTTCTGCGCAATTTATAGCCGTGATACTTTCACGCACAGATTTACGTGAGCAAAAAACTTATTCCGCGCAGTCGCGCATTAACCTATTGCTTGCATTCATAGTTAATAGCATTTTGTTAGTGCATTTTTTAATAAGATTAATTAAAGTAGGCCATTGGGCAAGTAAAAATTACATTATTT
>JXSR01S012656.1:0-16663 GCA_000969725.1 Ophiothrix spiculata
GTAAAGTTTCTATTAATTGATAAAAAAATGTCAGATTTTAGAAATAGCAAAAAATTAACAAACGTCATATCTTTGAATTTCAAGTGTGATCTTAAAATCGCCGTATTTTAAGTTAGTCAAGTTTTACCTAATCAGGACCGCCGTTATTGATGATAACTTGCTACTTTACTAAATTCGCTTCTCCTTCTGTTAGTACTAAGTTATATTAATGACGGTTCCATAAGTTTTGTTACTTTTGACCACTATAAATGTCAGTCCAAACACCTAGTATATTTATGAATACGGCCCTGAATACAGTAAGCATTTTCTTACCTTTAGCAAATTCCCATCGTTATTTCCAATATGGCGTCAAAACAGGTCCCTTGGAGAGGTCACAATTACAATCACGTCTGATTATATTGGTGAAAAAGGTATGTGCGTGATGGAATGCAATTTGGTACAACTTTTGTTGTTGTTTTTCTTTTCGTTTCGTTTCCCTTTTGTATTTGTGTGTGTGTTTTTTTCCATCTGTAAATATGTGCCCCGTCCTATCTGAAGGTACCTTAAGGTCGGCATAGTATATTACAAGATACGGGCCATTGAAGCTTAGCATAGTCAAAAATCACTACCAAGGTCAAATTTCTAATTTCATCCGAAACATTATCTTCGAAGTGTATTCTATTATATTAATCAGGTTCCAACATTCAAAACATAAAGAAAAATGTGTTAAAAACCAAGATAAAAATCCTCCCTCCGTTCAAGTTTTACTCAGTACAAACACTTTAAACTCGATTTTCTCAGAACTATTGTTTTCCGATTCAGCCCGATTTCTTTTACCAATTCGGATGTAACTTTGCAACCGAACATCCAATAACCAAAAGCAAGATGTTGTTTTACAGCTTAAACTTTCAACTTTTAGATGAGTCCAAAAAATCAATTTTGATTTGGGGACCCTAAGGTATATTTAGATATGACGGGGCACGTATATCAAGAGCAAACGTGCAGTGAACTCTGAAGTAAGAAAGATTAAATCTATATGGATCATGAATTGAATACACTGAATAGGTTCATCGGGATCCTGGTAATACACTGAATAGGTTAAGATCGTTAAGAACGGGGTTACACTTGATTCTGTTGAGTAATTACCATATGTTGTATTTTTAGTTAGCAGTAAAAGTTAGTTCGGGTAACTCAAAATTATCAAGTTGTTGAAACTGACATTTTGTTATTAATTAATCAAAATTAAAGAAAAGTTAAATACAATTTCACTTCTTCTTGAGGAGTGGATTTCTTTCTAGAATGTTTCCATATTTCTACTTAATGATTAATGACAATTAATTGCCATTGCTTTGAGAACCATTTTCCCCCTTTTCTTTTTGATGAATTAAATTATGACTACAGGGTGGATCAAAAAACTTAGAACCCAAGTTCAAGGTCACGTTTTAGACAGTAATTGTACCTCAATCAACTTGAATTTGTACAGGAATTATTATTACTACATTTCAAACAATCCCGGAAAGTTTTATGCAATTTGCATAATTAGGTCATAAGATATAGCTCTTGATGTATATATAAACCGTCCTTCAAAGTGGCTTGTCCTAGAAAGTTTTCTTCGTTTTTGTCTTCAATCTGTTCCCCTTGACCTGCACCGTATTTGGTGCCACACGTGTTGTACTGCAGGTTAAATTACGCATGTTTATCTGATGAAAGTGATTGATCATCAATTTTGAATTGAATGATGTACCTGAACATAGCTTCAGATAATGGAACCCCAGTTTCAGCAACGTAATGGTGCATGTCAGATTACTAGTTCATATAAGGCCTTGTATCCATTGACTGTACTCATATTCCGTGTGCACCTGTCTCGTTTTCTATTGTTAGTAATTGTGCGGCGCAACACAGACAATAAACTTATTTCTGCTTAGTGATCATATCAGTGGCCTGTGTACGGCAGATATTCCAATTACCTAGTGCTCACCAAGTATGAACATGTTGATTGTTGGTGCTGCCAGGTCATAGGAATCATCTGCCGTACATAAGCCACTGATATGATCACTAAGCAGAACGAAGTTTATTGTCTGTGTTGCGCTGCACAATTACTAACAATAGAAAACGAGACAAGTGCACATGGAATATGGGTACAGCCTGAATGGATACAGGGCCTTAGAGTACTTAAATTGATTACACATCAATGTTGTGTAATCCATTGAAGGGTTTAAGTCAGAAGGAGAGAGAAGCAATCGTGGACAAGCCACTTTGAAGCATATTTTAATAATGGGCTGTATCTTAAAAACTAATGATCAAAACTGATCAAAAATGCAGGAATGGTTTAAAACCTATCCCACATGATGCCTTTGCCAACTGAAGGAAATAGAGGTACAATTATTGCTAAGTAAAAAATGACTTTGAACTTGGTTTTTGAATTTTTTGAACCACCCTGTATATTGCCTTTTGCTGTGAGTACGGTTTTTTTGCCTTCCTTTTGAGCATTGTCCGCGTCCCTGTGTTTTGTCCTGTGGTTGGTGTATTCTTTGAAACGTTTTTTTTTTTTTTTTCGTTTTGGGGAGGACATATCACAGGCCTTTTTTGACCTTCCAGCCCTCTCTTCCATAATTGTGTTGATTTTTAGTAATGTCAAGATTTTGCTCTTTCTATTATTGCTTGTTTTTATACTATATTTCTTTGTTTTGGATGTTTTATGGAAAATAAAAAAATAATAATAACAGATATGAGAAAATTTACCTTTGGACCTACCTGAGATTCGGACTCGGTACCTTTGGTTTGTCCGTTTATGCCACAGCGCCATTCTTATTAACTCGAGCAAGAAGAACTAAAATTTATATGTGTTTATGTAAATTATCTACTAGTAAATCATCATAACATTATATAAAAACTTCCAAATGAATTTCTTGGGCCTATTTGTGTATAATAAATCATATTAAACCAGATAAACATCATTAATCATGAGTTCGGCTTCTGTAATTTTTGCTATAACGCAAAATTTATTTGTACATTATTACCTAATTTGTTTCTTCTTCTTTCAACCCAAATGCAAATTATTTAGTTATCTATCGAACTTAACTAATTTGAACTGTTATGAGATTTTTGTACTCAAAAGAATTAATACAATAAATACAACAATACCGCTAAATTAAGTAATACACTGTAAAATTAAGGAGTAATTAAGCAAAATGTATACTAATTTCTTTCCAAATTTACTACGTGTAGTTACCATTACTCAAATAAATTATATTAAAAAATTGTTTTTGTCCACTTTTTTTATTTTGAATAATATCAAACTTGCGAATATTTCAGGAATATTTATAAATCATGATTTTTGAGTCAGAATTACTTGACGTCATTTTTGAGTGCAAGCCTGTTTGGCATTGTGAACTGGATATCCTGTTCCGACTTTGTTGCCGTCACATCGCTTGTTGGTCATCCTGAACCGTTCTTTAGCTTTTTTCCTGAAACAAGACTTTTGAAATATTTTAGAAGAGGTGTAAAACTGATCAACAGTTTATAAATCTAGAGATATAGCTTTGATAAAAACATCAATTGAAGAATATATTATTATTTGCTCTTAGAGAATAAACGAGGGCTTTAAATGCAACAGGTTGCATCTGCATTTGAACAATCGTGACAACACTATCTCTCAAATACTAAACGCCCAAATCTTTCATCTTGAAACTACCATCAAGTATTGGGGTTTTGTCTTCTCAAGATTGTTCAAATGTAAATACGACACAGTGGTACTAATGGAAGCAGTCGAAGCTTTGCTTAAACATCCATATTTGTCATTTCTTTTCCCTTCTCTTTAAGCCTTTCGATTATTACCTATTAACCCATGCAGCTGATTTTGAGTCACTGGGAATGTCACTTGA
Source organism: Ophiothrix spiculata (assembly GCA_000969725.1). NCBI lineage: Eukaryota > Metazoa > Echinodermata > Ophiuroidea > Amphilepidida > Ophiotrichidae > Ophiothrix > Ophiothrix spiculata. The sequence goes on from JXSR01S012656.1 coordinate 3,864, forward strand.
AGCAAAGTTGCTTGAAGGGTTTTATTTTGTGGACAAGTGTCTCCTCATGGGATATCGCGTTCATGTCAATTATTCGAGTATTTCTCTTCCTTTCTCTTTCAGCAATATGTGCTCTTGCAAGGCCATGGCAGGGAATCATCATAGGTGCAGTAGGATCATTGATCGCATGTCTCGGTGGACCTCTGTGCGAGAAATTAAAAATAGATGATCCAGTGGGGGTTGTGCCAGTACATGGAATGGCGTCGATTTGGGCGTTGATTGCTGTTGGTATATTTGGAGAAAATGATGAACTAAGTGGGGATTTCATTCACCATGACGGTAATTGTTGGTTGTGGAATTTTAGGACATTTTAATCATACGGATCCATGAAATAAAATTGCAGTTTTAAATTATTGTGGGTAAAAGTGCAACAATTGGAGCAAATAAAATCGGCACCTTCTCACATTCAGGTGTTCACCAATTGGTTATTAGGGAGCTTTTGATTTAACTACGGATGGTGAGTGACGGATCAAGTGCAGTTTAATTCCATCACGTCTTTATCAATCAGCTGCATGGTTATTGTACAATTATGCAATGATGCATCACAAAAGTTACTTACATGCGTACTTTGCAATGTCAAGTGTAGCTAACACAAATAAGTGGTACATTATGTATAGTTCATATGTGCGGAAAGCTGGTACATTTTGATCTGTTGAGCTATTATGACCTTATTTCAGTTGATCCGATGTCTCTAGAATGATCTGTCCTGGAATCAAAAGCTCCCTAATATTGCTGCTACGGCAACAAATATCAAAATGTCCAAAAAGAATATCAATTCGTCCCCAGTCAATGAATTTTATTCAAATGAAAATAAATTGATCATGAAAATAAATTGTAGGGTAAGTACGGTATGCCTATATTCGGACACTTCAGAAACAATATATCCCTTGTTTGAAATAAGCAAAATGTCCAAAAGCAATTTCTTCATAGGTTCAAAGCCGTTTTGCAGAGCAAATTGTAAGCCAGAATTGTTAAGTGCAAAAGAGGACCATGCAGATCTGAGACTTGGATTGTGAACAGAAATGACAGAGCTCCAAATTGCATCAATTAATCTTGGCCGAAGTAAGACAGGGTATTAGTAACAGGTGACTGCACAGTTGAAGTACTTACTTTGTATTTTGTTCGGTCATCAATTCCGTGGACAGCTTGTAAAATATTTTTTTTAGTAAAACAGGCATACCTTCTGTTAGGAATTACCGATTTCCTTCATTCTTGTTTTAGAATAAGCAGAAGAGTCTGTACATTTCCAAGGTACTTGTTTTAAATATCAGTAGTTCTTTTGTTATACAGTTTTGAATCTCGGTCAACTTCATTTTGACTCACGCTGTATATTGAGGGCTATACCTTCTTCTTTGGTTCCTGTTACTAGGCTGCCGTATTGATGATCAAAGCAAATTGTATTGCTGCGTTCGGTCATTCCATCCTTACTTACAAAAACATCTAAGTTACTTCATTAAAATTCTATTACATCACTGGCATCATCTTAATTATTTCATTTACATTTCAAGATAATTATGTAATGCAAGGTTGTGTGCGTAGCAACTCACAATACCAGGCCCGTAACCAGGATTTTTTCAAGGGCAGGGGTGCGGATTTTCAAAAGTGGACCTTTTGGAGGAAACAATTTCGTTTTGGTCGACCCTAAACTAATTTTAGTGGTTTTGACAAAGTGACAGGGAAAAAAGGGGTTTTAGCTCTGTTGCAAGCATTTTTTGCAGTATTTTATTAAAAAACGACCTACATTTACATATTTTGGTGCTTTGGGTGTTCTTTTGGTGGACATATAGGGATTTTTTGTGGACTTTTTTTGTATATTGTCAAATTTGGAGGGGGTGGGGGTGCGACGCCCCCCCCCCCCCCCCCCCCCCCCCCCCCCCCCACGGGCTTGAGTAATACGGTGATATATTAATTACTTATATTAAACAAATATTAATGCAATAAAAAAGTCATTTGGTTAAATTTGACTGTACCATTTCACATGGTTAATGTAGCTTCATCACTGTTCATGATATATTTCTACTATTTCAGTCTGAAACATTTAATACGCATTCAAATACTAAGAATAATCCAAAGTTGTCCGTATATATTCTAACTTCAGCTCTCCTTTTTTCCTTTCTTTTTTAACCACTTTCATTTCATTTCATTTCGGCAGTATCCACACTTCCCAGCTTTAATACTCTCTTTTCTGATATTTTTAATTGTTATTATTAATATTATTATTGATTATACGTTTACCCGGTAAATTTATTTACTTTGAGCCGCAATATCCGTTTGGTTTTGCCCTCGCATTCAAAAAATATTTCTGACAAATCAAAATTATATTTGCTTATCATTTTTACAGGTCTAATAGCCGGAGGTATCGGTGGTTTCAGATTACTTGGAGTCCAAATCCTAGCAGTACTCTCAATAACAGCGTGGACTGCAATTACTTCATTTATTACTCTCAAATTGCTGGACATTACCATTGGTTTACGGGTACCACTTCACGAAGAAATTCTTGGTGCTGATCTAGTCGAGCACTCCCTCAACGGTACCTATGATAAAGTGACCAGCGAATGGTGGGATCGCGAGGGGCATCTAATAATGGTCGTCAAAGAACATAAAAATAACCCAGATTATTTAGACCAGTTGATTTCCACATCTGCATCTTGTCCTCAGTGTGAAAACGCATACCCAAATGATCTTCAAAGGCGAAGATCTGCTTTTGGATTCTCGAGGTCCGAAGATGCTATGTCTCATACTTCAGAAGGTGGGTTCCCTATGAATGCACTCGACGACAGTGATACAGCATCCAATTCACCATCAGAGCATGATAGACGGAGTACCGCCTCTGATAACCATGTCGAAGGTACGTTTGCAAAGTTACGCAGGACTTTCAGTGGCGGATTAAAACGGAGATCTGAGAGCTACAATTTTAATGCAAACCAACAGCAGTCACATGATGGGAACATACGTATGACTAATGTTAACATATGATAATGTATTGTGTCAGCAATATAATATATCTATGCATTAACAAGTCACTAATCAGTGCAGATGATTTTCTTATATGGAGGAGCATTATCGTTTCCATGGAATTGCACGCGACGCTGATCAACAAATTAATGGAAACTGAATGAAATGTATTAACATATGACATGTATGATATAAAAGAGATTGAAGTATAATGAGTGGGTCACCTACTACCATACACTGAACTCACCCACAAGTATATTGGTGGTACTTTTGACTGATTGTATTAAAACCGGTAATTGTTTTAACAATTCTACCACATAAACATCATAATAGACCTAAAATAAACAATTCAACATTGAGAACAATTTCAGGCCCCTGACACTTTATCCCCATATACTTCATAGCTCATTTCATTACTATATCTCAACGGTCGCTGGTTAACGTTTCTTCGCTGATCACGTGATCAGTGGCTCCAATTAACGAGAACACACAAAGAATAATCCTTCTCAAATATCGATAAATCCTGACATCGTTCTTGGTGTGTGTTACGCTTAATCGGGTACAAGGTGTGCAGTATTCTTCATCGTGTGTTCTCGTTTTTGTCCACATAATAGAGAGTTTGCGAAAATAAGATTAAGGTTATCGTCTGCGGTACCCTTACTGTAAAATACTTACCGTGTACCGTTACGGTAACCGCTAACTTTAATCAATTATAATATGACACGCACGTTAATCACTATAGCTACTTCAAGGGACTAATTGTCGATATGCATGAGTTAGCTGCATATCCCAATAGAATTCAATAAATTGAACACAGTTTTGCCTGTAAAACTAATTAGCCGTGACATTAGCTCCTGCAATCCATATTCATGACAGCGGGTAATTTGAATTGTTGTTTGGGATGGCTGATGCCTTTATGGGTACATCGTTATTCTTTATCAGTGCATTGTGGGATTGAATTTCGGGCTCAATTGATTTCTGGTTGGGAAACCCAAAATCTCCGTATTGACAACGACGATTCATAAAACCCCTAAACACACTGCCCGTTGGCTTTGCTTTGTATCTCATTACACCTGATTGGTCCTGTCTTTGCTTATCGGTATTCTGTTATCATGTTAAATCATGGCAAAAGAAAAAAATGATTTTACAAATGAATGGATCTATACTGATAAACAAGTCATAAATCTATAAATGATACAAGATAGTCAGCAGTAACCATAAGCAAGAAGAATTAATTGATTGATTTATTGATTTATTTATTTATTAAATATATAATTAATTTGTTTATTTAAAAAATATATATTTAATAATTAGTTTATTTATTCATTTATTTATTCATTCCAATTTTTGACTCCCATAGGCCAAACATTGGACCCCTGTTATGACCTTTCATTAATTATTAATTAATTTGTTTATTTATTTGGTTTATTTATTCGTTAGTAGCTTTGTACTTACTATAGCTATGGTTACAATAGGTCGTACGGCGGTCGTACGACCGATTAACAATGTTTATTTGAACACTTCGTAAGCTTTCTTACGAACGTCTTGCGGTGGTCTTACGAAAGAGTGTTTACTCATAATCAGTTCGCAAGGTCGCACACATTTCTGACTGTGTTCGTGCGATAGACTTGTGAATTTTCAATCAATAAAGTACAAGAATAAAGCGTGGAAAAGGGGAGACAAGACGAAATAGAGAAAACACAAATAAAGAAAGGTTATTAAGAGAAGATGTAGAATTAGAGAAAGAGAAAAGAGTAGGGTAAAAGTAATTTTACGGCACAAAATACTGTCATTACAACAAATTCCTCGCTTATGAAAAAAGGGGGTGACATCATATTCAAATTCCCCTTGGCGCCATTATCGCAGCAAAGCATACTCGCACTCAATACTTTCAACTTCAAGTAAGTATTCAGTCCCCCTGAAATTAAAAATCAGTCGCAGTGCCTTTACTCGTTCATAAGCATTATAAGAACAACATACCAATAGTTCGTACGAGCCATTGGTATGTTCACCGACCATGTCAATATCAACATATAAAGCAAATGTGATTACTATATGCTAATCCCAGAGTGATGATTAGCACGTCTCTGGCAAATCCTCATTATAAAAGCATTCATTTGAATAGGAATTACAATGGCAAAGTTCTTACGATGTTCGTACGGCAGCCGTGCGAACGCCGTACGAACGCCATGCGGCAATCGTATGCAGGTATTCGCAAGGCATTCGTAACAAGATATTGAACATGTCAAATGACCAGGCTGCGAACTTAAGAACTGTTTTTAATCGTACGATGTTCTTGAGGCGTTCGTACGACGTTCGCACGAAATGGTCAAATCAACTGATCGCAGCTTGTTTGCAAGGCGTTTGCGACCAGTCGTAAGGTTATATTTTAATCTGTTTTAAAAACAAAACTCATTTTCGTCAAGGGGAAATACATCTACAGTATTAACATTGCCCTGAAAAGAAATTTCATAAAATGAACATTTGTCAGATATTTGTAAAAAAAATATACCTATTCTTGCGAACGCCGTGCGAACGTCGTACGAACCTCATTCTTAAATGATTCGTACGAATCTTTTGATCGTACGAACATTGATACCGTAGCTTTACTTATAAAGACTGTTTGTTTGTTGTTAGTTAATTTGTATGTGTGGTTTTTTTTTTGTATGTTTGTTTGTTTTTTGGTTTTTTTTGAATAAGTCTATTCTACTAGAATCCAAAGCAATATCACCTTATCCATTTAGCGTTCGATACGTAAACTTAGCGTGAAAACTAGATATCTACGTTATTTCCTCCTCCATCGGATCAACGATCGCTATTTGTAAGGGTAAGGTTAACTCTGATGCAATAGACCTTTTCAAAACACGACTTTCCGAGAATTTCCGAAGCTGATTTTACACTTTCCGGCATTTGCCGACAGAAAAGTGACTCTTCAACACAATAAGTTCGCGGTCTCGTTAACTGGTTGCGTACGAATTCGAACTTGTAATTAGCGTTAGCGCTGAAGAGTCACTTTTAGTTGATGGGACTTTTTTCTTAAGCTTAATCAGCGCAGATCAGCCGATTTCAAATGGAAATTTCACTCTTTATGTCGGTGAGCTTATGGTACCATCGGCCAAAAGTTGTTCAGAATGAGTGTATCTAATACTGTATGGGTCTGGTTCTATTTATTTTTCACTGGTATTGCACTGAAATGCGAGTGATTTTTCGGACTTTTTTTGTTGACAAAATCGTGCATACTAATGAGCTTGTACGTGATTGGTTGAAAAAATGGCCATGTGATCAATGTTCCGGAGATTTCCGAATGGATTTTGAAAAGGTCTATCGCAACTGCCAGTACACACGCTAATCAAAACACACATAAATCAATGGGAACCACTCAAACAGTGAATAGTGCTGGCCAAATGTCCCAAATTCTGGGATTGTACAATGTCACACAATTGTTTAATATACCTTTAATTATAGGTTACATTTTGTTTTACCATATCTTGATGTCTAAATGGCATAATTTGTATGAATAAAACAACACGAGAAGCATATAATAGTGGTGTTTAACGTCCAGCTCTAATTGAAATTTAGTTCAACAAGGGTTCCGCTGACGTTATTTTAACAGCTGCTCATTTGTATTTGAATAGAAATAAGGTTACCGTCGAAAATAGCGATAGCGGATTTACAATGCAACCTCTCAATTACGTTACACGTTACGTAATTGGGGCTATGTTTTGAGCTCAGTGTAATCTCTGATACTCTGTGACTATTTTTCCATCGTTGGGACGAGAATATTTAGACTGCAAAAGTATATAACAGACCAGTTAACCCATGACGTCAATTGTTACTGTTTTGCCGGGCAGTATGCGCGCGCATCATTCAGAAACTAATTGTATGTTTTGAAAATTCCCGCCCCGATTGAATGATTGCGTAGAAAGACATGGTAATATTTAGCTGCAATTCACAATTTCAATTATCACATAACAGGGAGATAAATGTTCCCATTGAACCTCTCATTTATATATTTGTTAGTACATATTATCAGGACTGCCTGCAGCCTGGAGGCCACATTTTGTTCAGTCTTTATGTGATAAGCTTTTGCTGCCAAATAGTCCCATGAATAAATGAAACGACACAGTATACTACGAAACGACATATATTCACATCATAAACAGTCTTACTGTAGACCGTCTATGGTTCCAATCCCTCATTTCTTGACGCAGTGCGCACTTATTTCTGGAGGATAGATGCTCACATTCTTTGCAATGTTGACTCCATGTGCAATTAAATCAGTGACCTTCACTTGTTACTATACCTGAGAAACACTATATTCAAAGTTTAATTCACCAGGTTTATCAGCGATGACAATATTACTTTTGCAGAATTTTGTAATAAAAGCTGTGACTAATGAGAGTATTGCAATATTATTGTGGTACAGCAGGTTTATTCTCTTGCGTGATATTTTTCCTCCTAAACCGTTCCCACGACTTGGGCGCAGAAACTCTCCTCGGTGGTAGTCCAAACATGTCTCTAGGTTTCTTCATAAAACGCCTAATTGTTGTTGAATTTTTAACTGAGTTCTTTGATGTTCTTTGTAAATTTCCTTTTGGTTTTGTATTATATTTAAGTCTACTTGCACCTGTTTCTGTCTGTATTTCTGGCAGGAGCGACAAATCCTTCGGTAATTCCGATCTACGCTTCTCAAATTTCATTGGTTCTGATGCATTTGTGAATATAGGTCCTACGGCAATTTTATGAACATTTTCACTCGAAACATTTTGTTTACGAAAGATCTTATAAAACAACGCTCCCTTTGGACAAGTCAATGTTTTACAAAGTGCATCGGAACTTGCAAAAGGGAGATACTCAATCCAATGAAAGTAAAGACCTTGGGATGAAACATATTCCTTACCTACGCATGATTTGAACAAATCTTTCTTCGCTTTCCTAAACAAAGCTAATTCTTTATCAAATTCAGGACCAATTTCTCTTATTTTTCGCCATAATGTTTCATTAAAATGATTATAGAGTTCCCAATCAACAGAATTCCAATCCCTCATTTTTTGACGTAGTGCGGCGCTTATTTCGGGAGGATCACTACGTACATTTTTTGCAATATACAAGATGTCATCTACACTCCAACAAAGAATGCGTCTTAGCAATATCAGAGATTCATCAAAATATTCTGTGATAAGCACGAGTGACAATTCCTGATCTAATTTCTTGATATATTCTTCAACTCGAGTTTTATTACTATGATGTACATGATCAAGACCAAGATCAAACATTTGATTGTTTTTAGCATAAAACCACCGCAGACCTTTCAAATTTTCCCAATATAAGTGTGCCAATCGATCCCTGTAAAACGCAGGTTTCGATAAGAAATGCGACAGTCTTTCCGATGTCGGTCGTAATAGCATCCTGTCCGACTCTGCATAGAATGTATCGTCCATTTGAAAATGAGTAAAAGCTGATTCAAACTGATAACCGGGATCTCTGATAATTGTGATATATTTGGTTCCCTTCTTCATAAAAGATTCCATTGCTTCGCGATAATACCTTACGTGCACTGCGATCATATCATACTTATAATTATCAAAGTCACCCACTTGAACACCTAATGGTGGCAAAAAGTAAAGTTCTGGTGACTGAGGAGAGATGTCCATGTAGACAAGATGGCCGTTGTGTGGACTGAGCTTGTTGAATACAAACGACAAGTTGCGGGAATCGCCATAGCGATTTAAAATATGACTCAATGTTGTACCTCCGGTTTTGTGGGTTTTTATAAACACTACTTGGTTATGTGGTGCACACCCCGATAGATGGCCTGGTTGGTTGGTCTGCAAATTGAATCTGTTAAATAGAATGGTTGAAAAAATTATCATAACCAACAACATAGTTTATGACCATATTTTGAAAAGATGGTGACCGGATATGTTTCGTACCCTGGTTTCGTATTATACTCTGATTGCATTGAGACGCATTATATCAGCTAGGTCCCCATGTGTGTCGGATATCGGAATCTTGCCTTTTGGATTTATAGATATGTAGTATTTTCCCGATTCTTGTGAAAAAACAAAATAAATTGCACAAAAATAAATACATATATCATTTCAGGAAAGGTCAAAATTCCTTTACTGTAAACAAATTCATATACCGTGTCGATAAATTACCGTCGACCAGTACATGCACTTTCTACAAGACTTCCAGCTTGCCGGACACGTCTCTATGTTCTCCATCCAAAAGCATGTAGATCAATCAATCAATCAATGATACAAGTACTTGCATAACATGCATACCCCATGAAGGAGTCTATTCGTACAGGGGACCCATCACTCTTAAAAAAGTTGTGTTAAAAAGGGAACATGGTTAACAGGTTGGGTTAAATTGTGCACAATGTTGGGTAAAATTTGACACAATGTTGGGTAATGGTGCGCGTTTTACCCAACATTGTGTCAAATTTTACCCAACATTGTGCAAAATTTAACCCAACCTGCCAACCATGTTCCCTTTTTAACACAACTTTTTTTAGAGTGCACGGCTTTACGTTACTGTCCGACCACGGAGCAAGTAGAGTAAAGTTTATAAATCTGGCATGTTGATGGTAATTACACCCTTGATTTACACATCACCAACAGTTCCCAGTTATCTTAAAAACGAATACATTGTTTGAGAGCATCTGGAAAGGGAAGATTCCCGGGACCAACCGAAGCACTCAACCCATCTTGACTAAAATGTCTTAATGGGCAAAACTGTACATCCTTGGCTTAATATTTGTATCACCTTTTTCTGTGTACATCTAAAACGATGTTGAATCAGCACAAGCCGGGAAAGGGTCTAAACTAACCTTGGTGTTAATCTTATCTCGGACTTGAGGATTGCCTTTTCTGGCCTTTCGACCTTCTCCGTATTCATATTATATAACACTATAGGCATGTTATTGTTATGTTGAACAATATTGTGATGACTCACACCCAAAGGGGGGACTTTGCAGATGATATCAAATTTGAGTTTATCATTGCATCTGTTACAACATTTTCTAAGCTTTAAAATAACACCTTATTTGTCGAAATTGATCAAGGCGATCAAATCTTACAACAGAAAATGTGCTGGAAATTCTTATTATTTTCTTTATTTTTTGCTACCTATTTTCACCCGTATTTTGAAAAGTGATCTGTCGCAAAGTCCCCCTTTTCGTTGTGAGTCATCACATATGTGAAATGAAAGCGGAAATAAAATATGAAATATGAAATCTGAAATCTCTTGAGAGCTATTGACGGGGCAGATTAGATCCTTGGGACCTCATGATGGAGATACCTAAGGCCCTGTATCCATTGGCTGTACCCATATTCCATGTGCATTGTCTCGTTTTCTATTGTTAGTAATTGTGCGGTGCAACACAGACAATAAACTTCGTTCTGCTTAGTGATCATATCAGTGGCCTATGTACGGTAGATGGTTCCTATGACCCAGTGGCGTAGCTAGAGGGGGGGCCGGGGGGGCCGTGGCCCCCCCATTAAAGACCAATTTGTCGGTTCAAAAAGGCGTCCGTCGGTAAAGTTGAGCCGACCGGCCGCAGGCCGGGCGTCGATACAGCACTCAATACAATTCTGTCGGTTCATCTTCATATTGTGGCCCCCCCAGTTTCGAAAACCTGGCTACGCCACTGCTATGACCTGGCAGCACCAACAATCAACATGTTCATACTTGGTGAGCACCAGGTAATTGGAATATCTGCCGTACACATGCCACTGATATGATCACTAAGCAGAACGAGGTTTATTGTCTGTGTTGCGCCGCATAATTTCTAACAATAGAAAACGAGACAAGTGCACATGGAATATGGGTACAGCCAATGGATACAAGGCCTAAGAGTCTCTCACACATCACCGTATAGAGCCAAAACGTACGAATAACGAACACTGCTTGGTCAATGAAATACATGAATATCGATTACCAAAACAGTGTACTTTATTCGTACGTTTCGTGATGTGTGACGGGGCCTTTAGGGACATTGGTGTTAAGGTCATATGGTGACATTGGTGATACTGAACGATGATTTGGATCTTGGACTAGGTTTCAGTTTGTTTTGTTTTCTACATTGTGTTCGTATAGCTTCTTTTTGTAATTAAAGTTTATTGATAGTTAATTCCACTAATTTTCAAATAAATTCACCTACCTTTCATTTGCACTGACCCTATCCAGGATAGTTATGTTCCATTGCTCTTTGGTTTGTCCTACTGTTGGTGGCGGCAGGGTGACCCAATCAGTGATCACCGGTGAGTCATTTTGATCATCTGTCCTTTTGTCTACTGAGACATTTTCTCTGATCGTTTCCAGTCCTTCAATGGCAGAGGTTTGTTCTGAGCCTTTAAGCAACTTCGTTTTAGTTGTTTCTATTGTTGGTAGTAAGCTCCCGTTTTTATGAGGCGTACCATCCTCAGTGAATAAAAACGTCTTCCTCAGCCCAAGAGCACTCGGTTCATTTTTGTGCATTGAAACGGAATCCTTTCTTTGCATAAGGTTACGTTGAAATTTTGTCAATCCGGGACTTGTTTTAGCTGGCTGGCGGATAGTTGTTGTTTTAAGACCAATTGTGTGGGAGCCAGATTCCGTGTTTAAAAGGACAATTAAGATTAACGTACAGAATACAGCTCCTATGAATAGTCGCTCCTGTCCGAAAAAGAAATCAAACAAAAAGTGTAGACAAAAGCTAACAACATTAATTTGAAGTACTACCACATGATTACAAACACATTTCAGGTTTGCTAACATTCTTTTTAATGATACTTTCGCAAATGAAGCAGCTAATTGATGAAGCTTAAACAAAACCATATCTCACCAAAGGACAAATGTATATGCTATGGTGAAAATGATTACAATTCTAGTAAAACATTTCCATGCGCATTTGGAGCATCATTCTTGTACAATTGCAAAACAAAAATTTGTACTAGAATTGTACTAAAACTGTACTAGAATTGTTTTCAAAATGTGCAGCTCAGGAATGTTGTACTAGAATTGTACTCGATTATTTTCTAGGGTGATAATGTATCGTAAAACATACTTCATTTTTTCCATGTGTGACATTGCATCACTCCTCTAGAAACGTAACTAGAAAATCATAAATTGATTACAACAAAAACCAATCAAAGTGTATCAAAGGGCCAGACCATCTCGGTCTTTGAAGAAAGGAGTGAACCAGGTGTATTCAAAAGTACAGAAGGTTTGTCATTGACAGAAAGCTGAATATTTGAGCCATTTTTAAGCAACACACTGCAGCCTCCACTGATAACCCTTGCCTTGTGTAGTATTTACACTGTAAAGAAATTATAAAATTAACGAGGGAATAATGAGAAATCTCTTTTTTTCCGTGATAATGGGAGAATGACATTAAACAAGAATAGTCCTTAAAAAGGACAAACTCACGTTACCCCGGAGTCATGGTCAAGATTACACTGTGTACCAAATGCTCAATAATTATGCTTGCCATTATTCATTGCTTCTTATCATGCTTATGGAATTTTTTGTACAGCAATTTAACTAGTATGTGATTATATATATAGTTTCCTATAAAATCAGTCCACTCTCATAGTAAGTAATACATGCTTAGAAGCACAAAATATCTCCTTCCTCTTATGGCACAGCTATTAGTAATTATAGGTATTGAGATGGGGATGTGATCTGAGAAATTGAGTGGGGAGTTTTGGCTACTTGTCAAGAAGAGTAAACTTTGGTTTATTGAATACGGAAGAAGAGATACAAGTGCTACAAACAGACAGACATATGTGTGATACAAGAGTTCTTATAAAATTAGGCCG
>JXSR01S012656.1:17427-32612 GCA_000969725.1 Ophiothrix spiculata
AAGTAATTTTAAAAGCAGATCTATTTCTTTTAAAAGGATTTGACACACTTCAGTTCTGGGGAGTTATTTGACATACAGATACTATGTCATTCTATTCACATGGAGGAATGATATTTAGCCTAATTAACCAATAACACAATAGTCATGCCAAAAACCAAAGTCCCAATGTTTTCATCAACACCACGTAATACCCATATGAATTTTAGTGGTAACTATCTACATAAAGCAGTCTCTTAACAGCTTTCAAGGTCCAATGCATCTCTAAAGTCTTGTGCACATATAGAAAGAGATTTGTTGTTGAAGAGGCCATTGATCAAAGCAAAGGCATTCTCACTGCGTGAGAAAAAAACCGTAATAACACAGGAAAGGTACGAAATTTTTCACACTGTAAATATACACAGAGCAATATGGATGTAGCATCGGTGTGGAAGTTGCTTAAAAATGGCTTGAATGTTAAAAAATGGCTTAGCATTCAAAAATAAAATAAGACGAGTATCTATTTCTGCTAATTACAAATATTTCCCGTGAACACGCTTTTACAGTCATTTTGAAAAATCTGTAAACACTGCTTTTATTTAGGGATTTTCCTGCAAAATACACCTTGAAGATATGAGAATTTTCCGAAGTAACAAGCATTTTCTATATCTAAAGCTAAATTTGTCCAATCGTTGCAAAAACTACACCATTGGACCTGTCTTGTGACATGAATTCAGAAAATATATACTGTTACGGACAGGGTGTCCACGAATGATTTATACCCGGTTTCAAAAAATCAGAAAAAATATTAAATCGTAATTGTTCATAAAACCAACAGCTTTTCTACAATAGTGAATAAGTCATCTACATTTTTTATAGGTTTCATTAAAATATCATGCTTCATTGCTTTGTGCGATGACGTAATTGAAAATCTAGGCAAAGGTGGTTTTGATCAGTACAAATAATCAAGCAGGTATAATACATACTTGTAATATGCATCTACAAAAGTATTACCTTGGAGACTACTTAATCTATTCCTACACAAAATAGCGAGATTGTCTTTAATAGTCACATATGGAGCAAGACACCATATTGGCGGGCGAGTTAAGGAACCACAGTTATGTTGATTATGTCAACATACTTCGGCGCGTTGAGGTTTCCGTCGACAAATACTGGTCCTAATATTGAGTTGATACCCATAATACCCAAAATTACTAATTCTGGTTGTCATTAGCAATGTCAAATGTAAAGTTTCTAGGTGGGTTTCCCTTTAGCGCGTAACATTGTTACATCTTACATTATTTGTACTGATCATTGTAAAGCTGTTTAACTCTATACCAAAATCGTTATTTCAGTCTCAAGGACATCCTTTATATCTATCACGGTCAATCAACAAAACCTAAATTGCATTTTACGTTTTAACTTTAGAAAAGTAAGAGTGGTTCAGTGTAGTCAGTTTTGACTGTTTAAGTTCAACAATTTCCTGATTACAAATTTGCAATTCGCAAAAGATATACATCGTTTAGAAAAATCTCTATCTTTTCACAGGAACATGCAATTTAAAATTCAAAATTCTTCAGAAACCTAAAGACATGTATAACTTGAAAATAAATAAGATTTGACCAAAACCTTACCCACTTGTCCATAAAAAAAAATCCGATAGCCGGGTACAAATCATTCGTGGACACCCTGTCTTGATCATGGTAAGTAAAAAATGCAACTCCAGAGTTAGCACGGATCAATCTCGTATTTTGATTCCAAGCTCTTAACAACTTCTGTTTCTGCTTTAATACTTCTCAACGCTTCCTACGAAGCCACGCGAGAAGGATCAGCGAAGATGTTTATTTATTATGAGGTGTGGATTAGCCAAGATGTTTATTTATTATGAGGTGTGGATAAGTAGTTGGTGATTTCTTGCTTTCTTTGAGTCTTCAATGGTAATCAAAAAAATGTTCTGGTAAGGCGTTCCAATGTGCCATGGTTGGTGGAAAAAATGAATGAACCCAGCAGCCTTTATTGCCAGATGGGTGTGCTTTTGAGTGTTGCTTTCTTGTTTTGCGTGTGACCGACTGTAGCTATGTTCGCTCCGGTATGGCTGCCTGCCCGTTGATAATTCACTGGTCTACAGCCAAAAAGTATCTTAAACGAAAGTAGTCAATCTTGACTAATTTTGGGTCACTGAAACCAAATATGATGCTTAAAAATGCTAGTTAGCTCTTGTTTTAAAGATACACAACCCCAGTGGTATACTGTGTACCGCAATGGGAGCTAATAGGCAATATAGGGAGTGGCACAATGTTGAGTACAGAAACCTTACTTTTTAATGTTATTTTATCTGCTCATGTCAATTGAAAGTATTGTTAATGAAGTAGGATAATAAACTGATTACAGAACTTGTTTAAGCCACTACTATTTTGAGTCTGAAGAAGATGATAGGTGATTTGGTATCCTGTCATGATGTTGTTATAAATGTTGACTGGAAAATCTGAAACAGTTGATGTTGATGGTTTAAATGAAACCAGTAAGTCCTAATGAGTGGAGGTGTTTTATTGATGCTATTGATTGATCAATATTGAGTCTCAGCGAGTACTTTTACATGAAATAAACTTGACAATGTAAAGCAACTTTTTAGAATGCATTAAGTATGCCAATACAATGACAGATTTGCGTTGACCTTAAAATCATTACTATCTTGCTTGTTCTTAATGAGGTTACACATAGTATTATTGTTTTCTTAGTGAATGGGACGGTTGAGCAAGACCTTCCCACCAACTGCTTCTCATTAATGACATTCAATGAGACCGGCCTTACCAGCAACAACTTGAATCTGAAACTCAATATGTGCAATGTCTTTCACTTGTAGACCAAAACAAGGTTTTACTAAAAATGGAACTCATAAAGAATGAAGAACTTTGGTAAGGCCATGGATCAGCATTCCATGGAGCCTTGGTACTTAATTCCTAAAGCTGAGTAAAGCAATAGAGGGTGTATTTGTTGTTCCTCGAACCATGAACTTTTAGATGAAGCATTTGATTGCATCATAGGAAGCAATAGAAGACTTCTAAGTTGTTAACAATTTCCTTGGAAATAATGAAGCTGGCATTTACAACAAATTTGTGGAAGACATGCTACTATGTTATTGAAAGTTAGGGTGCAATTTGTCCTTAAAAATCAATCGCATCGATTCATTTCCTGTCAACTGTGGTGCAGTCGGTGATAACAAGGTGAACGTTTCGATCTAAGCCATAGAGAAACGTTATCAAGACAAATAGAGCACATCATTATTGTGAGATTTCTGTTGTTCCTAAAAAGAGATGGCCCAGATATTAAGTGTAAGAAACAACCAAAGAAGCATCAGTAGAATCTTCATAATCTGTGTAACTGTATATACGTAAAATGCATGTAGATCTACCACATTGTGTATTGCTCCTATACGTTGAAAATATTGAATCACAAATTTCTTAAAAACTAGAGCTAATCAGATTTTTTAATGGTCATATTCGTGTTCAGCAGCCCAAAATTTACAAAGAAAGGTATGTTTCATCTCAGATACTCAAAATTTTTGAAAATTTGTAGACCAGTGAATTGTATGGATCATAGTCACCCTTGCAATTTTACGGCGTATATAGTTGCAGCGGCTCCCATTCAAGAGTCTTTAACATGTTTGATACATGAAGTGTTTCATCACAAATCTAACTGCCCTTCTTTGAACACTTTCAATTTGTTTGATGAGCGTGGCAGAATTATTGTCCCAAACAGTTGATGAGTACTCCAGGATGGGTCGAACTAAATGTGGTGAGCTGTGGTGTATGTGCCTTAAGGTGTTGAGAGCAGGAGACTAGATTTCGGCGAATGAACCCCAAAGATCTGTTAGTTCTGGCAGTGAGTTTGGAGACGTGGTCATTCTATTTCAAATCGTTCATTATTTCCACACCCAGATTAAAGTGTGGTTATTAGTTCGTTGTAGTACCGCTCCGTTAAGAGCATAGTCATACTCGATGGGGTTTTTTTTCTTGTGAGTGATGCGTGTAGGAGAAAACACTTGTCAGTATTAAATGACATCTGCCAGGATTGCTGTCATTTATAAAAAACTTTAATTCAGGTCTTTCTGTAGCTCGGCTGTGTCTTCCTTGCATGAAATGTCCCTGTAAACAACGCAGTCATCTGCGAAGAGGCGAATTGATTATGTTATCCCACTCGGCAGATCGTTAAGGTATATCAGGAAAAGTAGTGACCCAACCAGTGGCGTAGCTAGGGGGCTGGGGGGGCAAGGGGGGGGGAGACAAGTTGCCCCGGGCGCCACCTCTAGGGGGACGCCAAATCGCCACTACATGATAAAAATTTAGCCAACAACAGGGGACATACTGCTGAAATTAGCCCATTCTTGCCTAATTTTTTTTTGCGCGCTCCGCGCGCCCTTAGGATTTCGGTACTTTTCAGCTTAAATAAGCAAATATTACTGCAAAAATGCAAATTTTTTTGCAGAGCGCTGGAACAAAATTTAGGCAAATTTTCGCAGAAATTATCCATTTTAGCCAAAAAAGAGGAGTTTTTCAAAGCTGTTGGAATTTGTTGGGGCATACCTTTTCAAGTTTTTTTGTTTTTGCACAAATTACCGTTTAGTGATAGGCTGACCTATACAGCTTGCCTCAAGACAAAAACGAAGCTTGTGTGTCTCGAGCAAGTGGGGCACTCTATCGAATGCTTTGGACGGGGCTTTGGAAAAGTCTGTAACGATAAGATCAGTCCTGGTATCAAGATACGACGATCAAATCAGCGACATCCTATATTGAGGGACGAGCTGGAGTTACATTCGATGGAACTAACAATAAGATCGGTTTGAACTTGGACTTTTTGTATTTTTTTTTTTTTTTTGGAACTATTACACCAACACATCCGGGGATAGCATCCATTACGTGTTCTGTTTATCTTTGCTCGAGAAACACAAGCAAAAAACTTCGTTTTTGACCTACGGCATAATAGGCATTAGGCATAACATACCAGCACATAACGGTAATTTGTGCATAAAATGAAAAATACCAATGGTACTTGAAAAACCAGAATCTGGGTTTTTTTCATATTCATGAAAGGAACCTTTTTGAACCAAATTTATGAAGATCGCGCTGTATAAAACAAAGGAATCAAACAATTTTTGTTTAGTTTGTTTACTTCGAACAGCATTTTTGTGCAACTAACAACTCCAGGAAGTCTTTACAATGGGTAAATTTAGTAAAAATATCCTTTGTGGAATGTTGCAGTGCATGCATATTTGATGAAAATTACCATTTCTTGGAACATTGGGTATGTGCACTTATGCGATAGGCTTGATTGCAGAGCTCCCTTCTGGCACGGTCAATACCACTGCCAGAAATTTCGGGTAAGTACATGTATAATAGCTATAACATGATACACTAGCGGTTTAAAGTATTTCCGCACAAACACTTAATTAAGCCATATCTCACAAGGCATTTATAAGGAAACTATCGGGGAAGGGAAACTTATGTTGCTTTTGGTCAGATCTGACAGGTAATCTAGTTAAGTGTAAATTTGAACTCCGAATGGGATCAACCTTCTCACATATAGGTAGGGGCAACAACACAAATAGGTCGAAAAACGTGATTTTTAGGGCAAATTTGATTTGACAACGCCTGGGTCAAGGTCACTTCACCGCTCAAGTTGAGTGGTCATGTGGAATGTGTATATGTAATATAGTGACAAGCAGGCGATGAAATGTCCTGGTCACGCTTGACTTCGCCAAGAGAATGCTTGGAAGCTAACGAAAAATGATCCTTCAACGCTACCCAGTTTACAAAAATAGGGCCGTGGTAAAAGTGGAATGGTCCCTGGCGGTATATGTCATTTTAAAATGTTTGAAGAGGTTGTCAATCCGTCATATACCGTCACAAAACACTCCACATTCATCACAACCCTATTTTTGTAAACTGGTGGGGAATTGAAGGATCATTTTTCGTTAGCTTCCAAGCATTCTCTTGGCGAAGTCAAGCGTGACCAGGATATTTAATCGCCTGCTTTTCACTCTATTACATATACACATTCCATATGACTACTCAACTTGAGTGGTGAAGTGACCTTGACCCAGGCGTTGTCAAATCAAATTTGACCTAAAAACCACGTTTTTCGACCCATTTGTGTTGTTTCCCCCTACCCGTAAGTGAGGGGGTTGAACCCATTCGGTGCTCAATTTTACACTTAACTAGATAATCTATCAGATAAGTTTCCAGATAGTTTCCTTATAAACGCCTTGTGAGATATGGCTGAATAAAGTGTTTGTGAGGAAATACTTTAAACCGCTAGTGTAATAGACTCACTAGTCCCAACTAGTGACTCTCTCAATTACCTAGTAGTAAGGATGTGTGTCGGATCTATAGACCCACGAAGGAGCATTCGCACCGGTGACCAACGGCTTAACGTGACTATCCTGACTATCTGAACCACGGAGCAATTAGAGTAAAGTTTCTTGCCCAAGGAAACAAGGAGATGTAAACCGCCTGGCCCGGGGCTCGAACCCACAATACGAGACCCGTGCTCTAACTGCTCGGGCCACGCTTGACGCATGTGGGTATATTTATAAGCTTTTACGCATGTGGATAGGCGGGGGGGGGGGGTAGGCCTATATAATAGTGCCGTTCCAGACTCAACAGCGAGTCCAGGCAGCGCGCGCTCCTCTCACTCCCTGTCTGTCGATGTTGGTCAGGCGATCTATGCGATGTCGGACATGTAAAAAGTGCCAGACACAGGGTCCTAACCTAAACCAGTGCTAATATTTATATGCTTTTAATCATCTCTACTCACTCACCTTATTCTGAGAAAACACCTTTAATTTCAGATATGAACATGATCTGTTCCATTTTCCACACTTTCTTGGTAAAGCATCCATTTTTGCAATATTAGAATGGCTCCTAATAAATGAATAAACTAAAAGTATAATAGTTTACGAATACAGATGACCTTGATTTAGTATTCCCAGGTTAACATTAAAACTATGTAGGCCTTTTATAATATGTTTATGACCTCAAAAATCACTGATGCAATTAACATCGCGGCGGAAGCGGGGGCGGGGGACATCGCCCCTAAATTTCACGAGGGGGGAAATAAAGAGGAAAGAAAGAAAAGGAAATGAAATTGAAGTTTTCCCTTTGTTTTGATAATTTAAATGTGAAAAACCAAATAATGTCAATTTTCAGTAAAAATTTGCCATTTTGGCGCAAATTTTAAGATTTTGTGACATTGACATTTTGTAGCTGAAATTAACCGATTTGACAGATTTTTTTCATTACAAAATATCATAGTTTTCCTCAGACACATCTTTGCTCAAAAAAATTGATTAAAAAAAAATATGATAAAATCTATAAAAAGTGGGGTTCACGCGTGAACCCCAGCGGATTTAGAGTAATACAATTATGTTTAATTTTGTGACATTACCTTTATAATTTATTTGATCAATGTAAAAAAATGACTTTCTGCAATATTTTCAATACACAGTTCGTGGCTTTGCCCATTGCGATACACGTAAAATGTATTCTTAATTAGAAATCCCTCAGCCTCAAGTAAATCGTGTCCTATGCCGCCTGTTCCACCGCCACTGGTGATCATATCTGACCCGGGGGTGGGGGGGGGGGTGAGACTACATATCAGTTCGGGAAAGGTCATAATTGAATTCATTCACGGTGTATGAATTCCTTTACTGTACCGTAAAGGAATCCATTCTCTCTTAACTTTAAATCAAGTTTTGGAGCAACATGTGAAAATTGGAGAACATTTTAAAGCATTATCTAAAGAACAGTATGTAAAAGCATATCATTAAATCTTTAAAAAGAAATCATTTTTATGTTCTTAATTTTCTTGAATTCATTTAAGATTTGACTGAAAGCCTTATTTTTCAATAAATTAAACTTAATCACCGTTTTCTTCATGCACAGCTGCGGATTCTATTGTAATACCGTTACCGTACGGTACGGCTGAAAAAATCCAGCAATAAAATTGATGTATCTCTGCAACCACAAGTCTAATAAAGCTTAATTAGGTTAGGCCTATGGCTTGTTAGTTTTCTTTCCATTAAATTATCTCTTCAAAATGAAATATATTTCATGATTACCCAAAAACCTTGAATTTTTATGTGCCTACCTAAGTCTGAGCCTAAATTGAGTCAAACTAGGAGATGGACCAATAGTTTTTAAAAAAATCAGAAACTTTCGCCTGAGCACATAGTGTACAAAGTTTGGAGAATTCCTCCTCTAGTGCTCTTTTTCCCTTTTTCTATTGCTGGCTCGATTCGTCAACTTGCTGCCGAGCTTGCTGCCTGCTGGTTATTTCCACCCCCACCCCCCATTATGCCCATGATATACGCATCGTCTAGCTAGACGCTATAATAGCGGAGATACTAAGGTTCGAATTATTTCACTCCTTGCTAGCGTCTGGTTAGCGTCTCCAAAGCGTCTAAAATCAAACCAAAAAATGCACGCTATAATAGATTTTTAAAGCTGGGCACCTAGCACCTCATTAAAACTTTTGGGTCTTTCCATTCACGATAAGAGGTAAAAGGATTTACATTCATTCAACCAATATCAAGAATTAATTGAAGTGTTGAGAAAGGCTATTATAGAAAAACATTATGGTATTCTTTATCTGATTGGAAGCAAAAGTTTTGAAGGTGTTTGTTCATCATTTGATTACTTATTGAAACACAATTCTGCATTGTTTCTTCGCTGATTATAAATTATCTCATATTTATAAAATTACAGTACCTCAACGAACCATGGTTTTGAACAATTAAATGTCTATCTTATTGCACAGTTATATTTTTGTGATGATGAAATAGTTAAAGAAAAAGAAAAGCACGCATAGCATATTGAAATGTTCGTTTGGCCTGTTGGATCACGTTACACTGATCCGCATATCAATTCTCAAATCCTCCGAACCATATAAAACCATTTCATGCTCATTACTCTGTAACAGCTTTTGGAGAACCAATGATCTTATTTGCTGTACAAGTAGTCAAGTTAATTTCCCCACAGTAAATACATAGGCCTATAAATCAAACTTCACATTAACTGCAATGCATGCAGGGATTGTACTTATTGATGAGAAGATCCCTGTCCTTATCTTATCAAAATATGCTCTCCCTGTGTCATTATGCAAGAGGTGCCTGCTTTAAAAAAAAATACTATAGTATTTTTTTTTTACTATAGTATATCATTAGACTCGATACTCCAGTCCCCTAATCGGTGGCGCTAAAACTTTGTGTTTTAACCACAATATTTTTCGTTGCAATGTTGCCATCATTTGCATATAATTAACATATTTGAAATAAAAACCAGGAAAATCTATAAATACCTATATTTTTAACACTCTTGGCGTTAATTTGGAAATTTTGCATTCAGACAATTTGTTACTACATGCTGAAAATTTCTATTAGACGGGTTTTGATTACTTCTCCTTTTTAACCCCAAAATGTGCAAAAATCACAATTTTTTGAATGGCCTATATTTTGTTCAAATTTTTATTAAATTTTCTAATTTTATTATTAAATGATACAGAAAAGCATGTTTAAAAAATCTACAGAATTTGCTTCATTGTCAGGTTTCAAAATTAATATGTCTATTCATATTGGTTGTTCCAAGGGCAGTAATATTAAACCTTCAACGATGAAGGTCCGGGGAAAAGGTACCGAGATAAACTATATAAACGCATCACTGATTGGCTTAATATTGGCCCCCGATTTGGCCTTGTCAGCAATATCCTACAAGCTTTCATGTGATAGCTATCTCAGCTTCCAGAGAACCAATGAACTTGAAATTTTCAGCATACAAGGGGCTGCCCTTGGCTACTATATTTGAAATATCAAACTGGTAGTACTGCGTAACATAATAATATAATAGTCAAAAAAAAATAAGGCCTGTTCCACTGTACGCCAGTGCCTTTTTAAAGGATATTTTATTAACAAAACAGAGCAGAATTCGGAAGTGTGTGACGGGAAGTCATCAAGCCAAAAAAAAAAATGAGTTCTGCATTCCACTTTACGGCTGAAACGCCATCAGATGCTTTATTCTCCGACATACAGACTTTGAATAAATTTTCAGATGAAGTAAGTTGTACCGTTGTCTGAGACTTGCATGCAAGAAAAAGATAATTATTTCATAAGCTTACTCATTGGATGATTGGTATGCTCAAGTTTAGTCCCAACTGTGACTCTCTCAATAGAGTAACATGAAAGTCAATTGACATCGTATAGTCATGAGTTGTAAAAGTTGTTTCATCAATTTTTAGTAAACTAAGTTTACATACAGGACCCAAACATTCACTGAAATGATCCACAATAACTTTGGAATATTATTGTGAGTATCTTAAAATACTATCTAGTAATTTTTAAACCAACTTTTGGCAACTTTTTTGTCAAAGCACATGGTCGCCACCATCTTAGATTTTGACCAACTTTTATCAAAAAAATGCATTTAAACTTAACTGAAGCTGATATTGGCCTGTTATATGTTGTTAAATACTAATGAGAATATACTGGCATACCTTTGGTAAATTTATATGCTCTCTGAAAGAAGATATTGACTTATGAAATTCGTCCATAGAGAAGTTCAATGGAGCTGGCAGTCACCTTCTTGTGAGAAGGGGACGTAGGCACTAGCTCAAGTTACTGCAGTTGTTACTTACATACGCATAATTATGAAAACCTAATTATCTACTGTAACCCAACTCATCAACTCAACAAATGATTGGGTTGAGACTCTGGAAAAAGGGGGCAAACAGAAGTAATCCTGCAGCTGCTTGACTTTAGTAAAGCGTTCGACAGGCCTTCATTCCTACCTAGAAATGCATGGAGAGCTATTAATCGCTCTCCTGGCATAGCCGAGGAGCTCAAATCGAGCTCCTTAAAATAACTCTCCCAGGAATGGTGAGGAGCTCTATTAATTTAAATGTGTATTTAAATAAAAGGATAAATAATAAATATACATCATTACAATTTACATGTACTTAAAAATAAAACACACACTTCTTTCTTGAATTTGATAAAATTTCAATTACATCATACATGCCATAAGGCTAAGCCCTGCATGGCTTGAAAATATATTTTTTGTCATTTAAACAACACTTCTGTTAATTTTAATGTAAATTTATTTCATTGTATAGTGCTGTAATCGATACACTTTGTAAATGTCACTATATCGGAAGCATATTCTGCGACAATATGCAGTGAATTTATTGCCTCGGATCTTATTCTTTTTTATTGACTCAAACTAAATCCATTTTCATAGCCACACATTGTCGGAATGAAAATCGCCATTTACACCTTTACTTTTCCCCACTATCATCCCCTCTTGTTCTTCCATCCATCCTTATTTTTTGTATATTTATTATTTTAAGTTTTGAAGAAATATTAATCACAATTTGACCGGCAGTTTGAGCGTTGTAAAAGCTTTGAACGGCTTGTAAACAACAGCTGGGCAGGTCGCCATTTTAATAACTAGTAGATAACACGGTCATTGCGGTGATCGCTTGACACGTACATCGAACATGGTACATCGTTCGCATGTAGCACTGATGAGGAGACGATTACATTGTTTTCGACTACAGATGGCGCTCTAATCGTTTCCAAACAGTCTTTTTTTTCTATAAATATTTTTATCGTTCGTGTGTCGATATGAAGGAATTCCTTGGTCGATACTCTAATTCCCGGGTCTAAATTCACAAGGAGCGTGACATATCGCGCACGTAAAACCATGTTCAGGGGCGTTGTAGGAGAGCCGGCGCGATTGCGCTCCTCAGAAATGAAGGTCTGGTTCGACCGAGTATCACATCAATATCTATCAACTAAACTTGAATTTTATGGTATAAATGGACTCACACTAATGTGGATTAATAGCTTTCTCCAAGGTCGCACGCAAGCTGTCTCTGTAAACGGAAAGCACTCCTCGTGAGTAAAAGTAACTTCAGGAGTACGTCGATCAAATCAGCGGCAGGCTTATATGCCTGCCGCTGACGACAGGCTATATGATAGCTATTCAGTGTGTTTGACCATTGCGAAAGTGAAACATATTATTCCTCTCATTTTTCCTACTTCCAGATGACAAAATGAACCCAAAGTCATTTATTATTATTTTAGTAATGTTGGGGCCCAGAGATACTGATTTGAACAGCACTGGTTACCAGTAGAAGAATGCATAAACTCCAAATTTCTCACACAAATATTCCAGTGTATTAATAACATTGCTCCAAGTCACTTGCCAGATGAAATTTACCTACTTACAGCCATAGATACTGGACCTCGCCTACTTCGCTCTTCATGTGATAGGACCAGATTTCATGTGCCACATACAAAACATAGCTTTGGGACCAATCTTTTTCAGTTGCAGGTCCCCGTTCATGGAATAATCTCCTCCAGCAGATTCTGGAGGCATCAACGCTCACCAGTTTCAAATCTCTCACGAAGGTGATCTTTTGTCAAAAATTAGCATCACCATCGTATTCCTCATGTCACTCCGCTCCTAGAATTTTCATATGGATTTAATTTTTAGTTGGTGAGTTGCAGAGCAAAAACTGTTCCAAAAATGATGGGTTGACTCCAACCTTAAATAAAAGGACAATTTGAAGTCCACAGCCTCACCAACCTGTCAAGGATTCTTATTGCCTTTCAATTTGAATTTTGATAGACGTCGACTGATATCTGATATAAATCCCAAACTTTAAGTACTGGCAAGTCTGTTTGCATTCTTGAGAAAAAAACAAGAAAGTGTTTCATTTTCTATTTATTAACAGGGCCATTACAGTATAACAGCACACAGATCTTCAAGAAAATGGTTTCGTTTTGGTTCAAAATTCTCCAAATGAAGCCAAATCGTATTCCTCTGAAGTGCTATCAATTTCTTAAGCATCTGGATGAAATGGGTGATTATAATTGGGTGTCAAAAATTTGCGAAATTTTGACTACACATGGTTTCCGACTTTCGTTTTTGTCTGGCTCAATCAAGGTGTTACGAGTCTCAATTTCTGATGTCCTTTGAACAGAGATGCAAAGATATTTATTTATTAAAACTGGCACTCTAACTCAGTCTCTCGAAATATTCAATTATATTTAGATGTTTTAAAAAAACGATTTCATTTTTGAAGATTATATAAATAATGTCAGTATCTTCAAACACCGACGATGCATCACATTGATAAGAACTAGTTCACACAATTTGCATTATAACAGAAATAGCCAAAATCTGATTAATGGACTCTGTTGGATGTGTGATCTGGGGGAGATTAAATTGACGATGAATTTCATTTTTGTCTTGTCTGTCCAGCTTATAATTCTCCTAGACAAAACTCCTCATGTTGTACTTCTGGGAAGGTCCAACACATGTTAAATTGTATTCACTTCTTTCAAGTGATAATCCAGATATATCCACAAGTATTGCTAAATATATTCATTTAGTGTACGAAAGTGTACGAAAGTCCTACAGGACCATATGATATGTTTATTATTTATTTCTATTGGCCAGTGAGTATAAAATTGTGTATAATTATTGCACAGGACTCCGAAACGTGGGTCTCGTGGAAAACTACAGTAGTCTTATAAGATTTCTAAAGTTCCCAACTTGGAAACAAATGATCCTGACTTTTCAGCATGCATTTATTTTGTGTTCATCCAAGGTTGTAGCCACATAAAGTTGATCATGAATTACACCTTTATGGCTAAGACATACATAATTGAACAACACAATTTATGTATAATGCATTTTTTTTTCTTGTTTACCTGCAGCCATTTTGTGAGTTGGTGTCAATTGTATTTGCATTTCTGTTAGAACCAAGTAAGGTAAGTATCTATAATGTGACCATGTATCACAAACCTCCAGTCAATTTTGTTTCATTTCATTTTTAATTTAAAGCTTTATGATATGGTCATATAATCACCGGTGTCTGGTTATCGGAAGGAAGCCGCAACGCTGGTATGAAATCGGTATGACACTGGTGAATGCTTGGGATGCCCTGTCGGCTGCCGGTTGTTATTAGACCAAAACTAAAGACCTCATATACGAGCTGCAAGGTTTGAACTCAGAATTAAATTCTTTCGGCATGCTTCCACTGGTGAATGCTTGCGATGCCCGATCGGACACTGATCGGCCGCCGGTTGTTATTGGACCATAACTAAAGACATTGTATACAAGCCGCAAGGTTTTAACTCAGAATTAAATTCTTGTGGCATGCTTCCGACATTTCGACACCTACAGCTCACAGATAACACCCGGTCTCTTGTCCCCGGCCAATGACAAGATACCACCCGCTCTCTTGTTTCCGGCTGGTGTCTGCTGAATTTCTACCCGGTATGATGTCGTAAACACATCGTAACCTCTACGCAAGGTTATGTGGCCGGGGTATTAATGTGATTCTTATTTCAGGTTCTTATGACACCCAGAAGTGGAGTTTGATTCTTCAAGTATGACAAGTCAGAATATGTAAAGAAGTCATGCTTTGTCAAATACCAGTAACCACCCATAACCCTTTGAGTATACTCTTCCCATTTTTATTTTGTCCTTGTTTTTTTCATTCAGAGATACAAGGGGGTATCAAAACGTTTTAAAGATCACGAAGAAGAAATACAGCCAGGAACATGATTTTAAATGCAACCCTTAAGTCATCCTTACATAGCCACTCATGGATTGCCTTTACACTTTTAAATCCACAGGACAGAAGGACTAGTAAGTCTCAAAATCTACAGGTCCTTCACTAAATCTACAAGTCCTTCAGAAGGACTTTAAATTCCAAAATCAGTGACAGTTACTCAAGTTACGATATTGATAATTAGGATGACGTAGTCATACAATGTAAAAAAAGTCATGATCAGAACAGGTGATCTGATTAATAGTATTGTTATTAAATTAGCAATATGTTTGTATGGTATACTCTTCTTGCAATAAAAATAATGAAACAAACATTAAATAACGCAAGGTTTGTCTTTGTTATTCATTGGTGAATCTCTTACTACACAGCGGGATTGCTATTTTTGTAGTTACACCGTCGCAGAGTAGCAGCATTGCGCCAGCACCGTTCCAGCACTGCTACTCCGCAACGGCTGAACTGCGTTGCAAATTGCCGAGTGTGCCTTCACTGTTACACTGATAGTGGGCACCCGCTGGAGTAGTAACTATATGGGGCCCAACATGTTGGCTACAGCAGTGGCAACAACAGCTTACAAC